>JADDOH010005654.1:0-203446 GCA_016648135.1 Agrypnia vestita
GACCGAGTAACTGAACAATGCTACTTTATTTTTTTTGTGCTGAAATTCTGCTGGTAGGCGCCTTTTTCTCTTTAGGTGTCTGGAGCCGGGAACGACAACAAGGGTACCAAGTACTGACAAAGGTGCGGGACTACCCGCAGAGTCGTCCATGGTGAATGAAAACCTAAAGTGAAACAAGGAAGAGAACTTGGGGTATTTTAAGACTCATGAAAATTCAATTGAAGGTGGATATGTGAAAAAAAAATATATAGTTAATAGATTGAATTATTATTTAATTGCTTTATAAAACAAAATATTTTACTTCTCGTGTTTATATAGTGCATAGACCATTAAAAAAATAGTAAAAACAGACATCCTTACAGTTTAATAAAAAAATACGCAAGAAAACAATCGAAATAAGAGTCACAGAAGCAATATATTTTAAAATTTCTTAGTAAATTATAAAAAAACAACTTTAAAAATTATATATACAGAAAATTTTTAACTGTAATTTCGGATATTTTTTACGCACCGTATGTATTACCGAGTTGGATGCTTATTCAACGTCATCAGGAGGACGACCTTTACCCGCGGAGGTGGAGGTCGGACTGATTATAGGTGCTGCTTTCTACATATTGCACACTGGCGACCTCTATTGTAGAAGAAGAGAACACTCCACAACAAAGTGCATACAATTTACGCCCTAGAAAGCAGCACCTATAATCAGTCCGACCTCCACCTCCGCGGGTAAAGGTCGTCATCCTGATGACGTTGGATAAGCATCCAACGAAACGTCGAGATTCGCTTCTCGGTAACACACACGATGCGAATAAAATATCCGAAATTACAGTTAAATATGTCTAACGACCGTAATAACACCCTTAACTCTTTAATACAGAAAATTTATTTAATAAAATACTCTAAATGTGTAAAAAATTAAAAAGGAAACGATTTAATGATTTTACTTTAAAAACTATCACGTCTCAGAATCGTCTGCATGTTTCTTTTAAATACATCTTCAAGACATTTTACAGATGATGTAACAATTTTTTTTTGTATTTATATTTCCTACTTCGTGTTTCACTTTTCATTATATTTTTATTGTAACGAAACAAATGAAGAAGCTTGTTGGTCTAGAGATTATGACACTTACCTAGTTATTCGGTGGTCGCCGAGCGGTGGTTGAGCCTCATTGCGGACTAGTAAATTAGTCCTATTTTGCTTAGCACAAACGTGTGCTGTGCAAAATTGTATTTAATATTTTATGAGTTTTAAAATAGTCAGAATAATTATGTGACATGTATAACGTGTTTGCATTTCTACTTATTTAAAAAAAATAATTTGCAGTCAAACAATTTATCCAAATAAAACATCAGGCGTTTTTAAAATAAAAAAGAAATCTTTACTTGAGTCGCTTTTGTACAGCGCGCGATCGCATGATGAAACAAATAGATCCTTCCGGAACAATTTTAATATATAAACCAAAGCAAGCCTTCCACCACTGTGCAACCGTTGGCATTCTCAAGGCCAGTTATATCAACTTGGTTTATGGTCAAAATTAAAATTATTGCACAGATTTTTACGAAAACGGGTTATTTGATTGGTGGAAAACGCAAAAATCTATTTATGTAACCATTACCGTAAACATAATCGGCGAAATAGTTTTTGATATATTTTCTTCACCGGTCTGTAGAAAGGAGTTTCCAGAAAATGAAAAATAATTATGAAATTCGTTCAAATATTCACCTACCACACTAGCTTCAAATTTATATAACTCGGCTATTTTGAATTTTTAAACGAGTGGTGACTCAAATTATTCTTATTACTTTATGTTGTAAAATAAAGCAAAAAAAATATTTGTTGATAATTTTAAAGTAGCTCACGCCTTTTCGTGCATGTTCCCGCCGCGCGCCGGACTTCACAATTCAAAAATCAGTTTACAAATTAAAAGACAGTAATAAATAATTTAAATCTCAGTTATGGATTGTATACTAACTATTTAAGTACATTTCGTTTTTAACGTATATCCGCGAGTTCACTAAATTGACAAAAAAATTGTGCGAATCAGTCGCATAATCTTAATGAAATCATTGTTATTTAAATCGTTTGGTTATGTGATGATAAAAACCCGCCGCGAATGGCATTTATTGCAGGTGAGTTGTAATTGACCCCTGGTATCATCCTACAGAGCCAGTGAGCTCTTCAATCTATATTTCGCTGTCTCTTAAATGCAATACCGCGTATCCTGCTCTTCATGAACAAGGCCATCATCAAACCGACGCATCTCTCTTACGAATGGTCCATCTGGCTTTCGTTATAGTATCCACAATCTCTACATAATGTCGATGTTCCAATCTGATGTCTCTAACGAACGACCCCGATAGCTCAAAGCTATCGAATACCGAATTCGATAATCTTATTACCAAGATCATAAGCGCTAATATTTCGTCTTTTACATAATTTCGTTACGACATATTACGAAACCCGGTTTAGTTAGATGAAATAACAATATATGAGTGTGCGAGAAGCGATTAATAATCGAATAACCATTCTGTCTGATATTATATTGTTTATTTTTACTTTACACTAAATTAATCTTTGTAATACACAAACATTGAATATTTTTGTCACCACTGTAGTTTCGATAGGAACAGTCAAAACTATAAAAGTTACAAAAATTACTCAATGTGTGAGTGAATAACAAAATTTTATTTAGTGCAAAGTAAAAAAATCATGTTGCACCACAAAGTAACTGCCATATCAATCAATAATATAACTTTGTTTCATTTTGTTCTTGCCTACGCTAACAATTTAAATACTTGTATAAGGCCTCTTGGCATGCCAAGCTTTTTTGTCTGTATAATATATAATTTAACACACCTATATAGAATAGATTATATATATAGATATATAGTATTTATACCATTATTAATGTGAAAAATCCATCTATAACTATTAAAATTTTCTTTCACGTCGCAAATCTGTATTCTATTATTGTATTCGTAGATATATTATGTAATTTAATATTCCTAAAAAAGTTGGTCCAGCCTAATATGTTCTTTGTGTCTTTACTTAATTATCAATTTAATTTATTGTTAAAATTATTTGCCCTATGGAATCGTATTCGAAATCCTAATTATTTTTATTTTCGAACTGATAAATATTATAGGCATCACGACCCCGAAAATCAGAAACTAGTGATACAAAGAATCTAAAAGGTAACTATTCATTATGATACGCCAGAAATACTATGTACGCAAGATATATAATAAATACGGTAATATGTACTTTTCTCACTCATTAGCTGTGGCTTAGTGGATTAAACTATCTGACTTGCCCTCGAAGGGCGCATGTTCAAATTTTACAGGCTTCGAGTTTTTTTTAAACTTTTATTTTCTTTCACTCTACAAATTAAGCGAGACACAAACCGCTTTATTTATGCTACCAATAAAATATTTGCGGCCACTACAAAACTCACATATTATTTCTCTGCATAACATTGTATTATTTCGTAAAACTCTTAAATTTTAAACTCGTTTGATATATTTAAAACATACTTATTTGGAGTGTTTTAATGAAGATCATTATAACGTATTTGTTTTATCAATATTTTATATATTGATCTTTTACTCATGGGTTTGAAGATTTTTTTATTTTTCACACCATTAAGTGTTTTATTAAATTATTTTCGATTTACATTTTTTTATTGTTTTTTTATATAATTCGCTAAGCCTTTTTAAAGCACTGTACCTTTTTTACTGTGTACTGTTTTTGATTGTTATTTTGATTACTTTCCTGTACCCTTTTTAAAACACCGTTTAAACGATAATAAAGTCTTTCTATTTTTTTTTTCGATGGTGCTATGCACCGTATGCACACAAATAAATAAATAAATATCTCTGCGGAGACTCTGGATATAATTTCATTCCGTCGGCGGTCCTTTGCGAAGAATTTCATAAACGAATCACAAGACCGAATCACCGACACCATATTTTGCAAAAACCAAACACAAAATCGTGATAGCGTGTCTTCCACCATCGATTCATTTTGTCATGTTGGATTTTTCTGCCAAGTGCAATTTGTTTTCGCGCCACGTATGTGCGTGGTTTCTGGCGCTTCCGATAATGGCTTCACGAAACTATAAAGTCTCCCTCGCTCGCACCTAGTAAGCCGATACCATCTATAAAACAGCCATAGTTTGGCGTAAGCCGGATTTCCTCGGATATATCTATCCTGGTAGGCGCTGATAATTGCGGAGGCTTCTAGATAAGTGTGACAAGGTATCCGGGCGGGACGCTCACGGACAATTCCCTCGCCACTTGTATCTGAGAGGCATTTTAGGGGAGTCCTTTGGTCGAAAGTTCTCGAGTATTCTCCGCGTAATTACAGATAAAACTCAATTACCTTTATTTATATTACATTTTTCACACGTAATAATTATAACATGAAATTGATATATTTATTTATAGGATTCGAAATACCGTTAACCTTATGTTAATAACAAACCGGGGGTTCTGGGATCGATTCCGAGTGAGGTCGCAAAACATATTTTATTGTGAAGATGCAATTTTATATAATACTCGTAGAGTTTTAAAAACATTTTCTAAATATATAAAATATTTTTTAGACCCCAGATTTTTTCTACGCGTCATTTTATTGATTTTTATAATTTTTATAATCATATATCTGCGTATGTTATAAAATTGTTCATTTCATAATGAAAATTATTTTAAACTTAAAATAATATTAAATAGTTTTAAAGCACTTATTACTATACATTCGTCAACTGGTTTCGTTTGGTCTTAACCTTCATCAGGACAAGTATAATACCTATAGACTGATCTTTGAAATTTCTTCGCTTTGAAATTTTAAAAAGTACTTTGTTAATTACCTAAATTACACAAAGTATGTACTTACCTGTATTAAGGCGTTTTTTTAAATATTCATACTGATCTTATTAAAATTCAGTTACACTGTTTGTATAACTAACCTGATATAATATTTGAAAATGCATTATGGTCGTGATACCAAAGTTTGTACCAACTCTATCTGTAATAATAATAATATCTACCTACGTAAAAAATCTATAATTTTTGGAAGGGAACGCATCATTAATTCAAAATCACATCAGCCCTGATGATGGACCCTGCAATGGGATCCGAAACGTCGGCCAGAGAGGTCAGATATCCGGGCCGAATATCCCAGAAAACTACGCACAGAAGGATTATAAATTCAGTTAAATATTTCATTATTCAGATTAATATTGACAGATTCAGCTACAATATTTATATAACTAACCTAAATTAATATATAATAAATCATTTCATGGTCGTGATACTGAAGTTATTTTCAACCTTCTATCTAGAATAATAATATTTCCTACGTAAAAAAATATATAATTTTTGGAAGACTTCTTGCCGATATTTTAATATTTCTTCGAATTTTTAATAATCAAACCGTTCCCTTCCAAAAATTATATTTTTATTTACGTAAGTAGATATTAATATTCTAGACAGAAGGTTGGTAAAAACTTAGTATTAAACTTGTAATATTTCACTCAAAATTCGGTAAACAGAAACGAAGTTATATGAGTTTTGCGGGGGTTTTTTTACATAGTACCTACCTACGTAGTGGCATTTATTATCGAATTCATTATTTGTGGTTTTTAATTCAATATTTAACATTTTTTAGAATATCATAACTTGTCAAACTTAAAAATTAATCGAATAAACTTTGTAACCTCTACGTTTGTTTAAATTTAGTATATATTTTACTTCTCAAGTTTCTAGAGTAACAGAATTCCTCATCAAAAGTCTACTTTCAAATATATACACTTCACACCAGTAGCTCCGACTCATTTCATCAGTATTGTATTTCCCAATTAAGACAAATTATAGAAGTCTCACAGAGACGAAGCTATATACGTGGGAAACATGTAGTATGGCCCATTACTTATTACTAAAAAATTCTATCATCAATATTATTATTTTTCTATAGATTTCAGGACGTGAGGTATTATTGCATGCTGCAATCAGGAGTGTGTGACCATTTTTGTTGTTGTTGTTGTAACCATTTTTGGTAGTTTTATTTTTAGTCAGCCATGGTTTAGTAAGATCTGTGAACTGTGAGGTGAAGTTTTTATTTAAAGAGTGAAATAAGAATAATATATGAAAATGAAGCAATTGGTTACTAAGTAGAAGTGTATAATAAGAATTCGGGTTAAGAGAAAATGTTTTTCGGCAACAATCAAATGATATCAATAATATACAAAAAGTATCCACAATGAATGCCACTGGTATAGGATATATATTGAAGTTTATGTTTTAGTATTATCGACATAAATAATGATTCCCTTAAGTCATTCGACTTTATTTAATCTTAGGGCTTCTCCCCACAAAGGACTTCTCCCGCAATCTGATCTTAGTCTTAGAAGTGTCTTTTGTTTGTATGATAAGCTCTCGGTAATCAAAAGAAAACAATGTTCCCTTTGATAAAGTAAACAGAATAACGCACAAATCCATAACTAATGAAGATATTACACAAGAAAAAGGTACGATAAGGATAAAATGTACTTCTTTTGTTGCGGCTAACGACTCCCCTTTCTAGGTTTTTTGTGAATACAATATACAACATGCGACTGAATAAAATAAACGGTGAAAAGTATTCGAGAGATAACACATTGCGAAAATAAGAGGATTTGTAAAAAAATATATTACTTAATTGTTACTACTTAAAGCGAATGTGGGTCACGAGTTCATATTCTGTGAAAAATGTATTTCAGTTTAGAGTAAAAAGTTTTTAGGGAAACGCAGAGAGTACAAATAATATTTTGTTATAAGTACTTCATTTTACAAATATTTCCGTAAATTGAGTTATTACGTTAAAGATTTTCACTGTCACTCTAACTATTATTTCATATATACATGGCTTTGTCTTCACCTCATTTACTTATCTATACCTATAAAACTCAATGTCTGTCTGTCTGTTCTCTATACAAATCTACACCGTTTATACGATTCGATTCAAATTTTGCATACTTATGCTTTAAGACTCGGCGGGTAATATAGGCGACATATTCCCCCTATTTTTTTACCCCTTCCCCTCCCACTGATATATTTACGATGCAAATTTGTACCGTTTGACCGATCTGACTTAAAATTAAGAAACTTATTCATTAGGACTTGGCGGGTAACATAGACGACATTTCCCCCCCATTCTTTTACGCCTTCCCCTCCCTCTAATATATTTTTGATATAAATCTATACCGTTTGAATTGAATCTTTGTTTCCCCCCCACAAATTTATTTTCAACTTAATCCTTAATCCGTGCAACGCCGGGTACGAACAGTTAGTGATTCATATTCTCTGGGGCATGACTTTTATTTTCTCACATGTGTCTATATGTATCATACATGTGGGGTATATTATATATAAAGAAATTTAAATGCAGTCATCGAGGATTACTAATTTATAGTGAACTGAATTCGAGATTTCATAGGAAACAGCCTATAATTTTAAAGAAAATATGATTTTGGAAAAGATAGAAAAAATAGAATTCAGTTCATTGTAATTTTCTAAGTAATCATCAGTGCATTCAAACATATTTTTAATTTTTTGAATATTGCTGCCTTTGTTTTTTTACCCCAGATATCATGACTCATTTTATTTCTCATATTGTTTATTATTGTTGTATATTTATTTTTTTGTGAACTTCACTGCATTCCATGTATTGATGTTACTCTAATCTTATTTGATAAAATATGGTTTCTTTGTTCTTTTTCATGCTTGCACCTACGCGACAGTGAAGCAGTTTTCGCCTCCCCACGCCGCTTGCATTAGCATTTAAAAAATGCTGAATTGTTTTTTTTTTTTTTTTAGTGAAATTTAAAATAAATTAAATTTTAATAAATATTATTATTAAGTTCTACGGGTTAAGTATTTTTATGTGTTACAGCTGTTTCGGCTTGTAAGGCCATTATCAAACAGTGGATATACCACGTACAAACGACTTATTTATACAATTTTAAGTTACCCCTTCCCATTTAGAGTAATTGGATATTTGTGGTGAAGCCCTGTAGTAATGTACGTTTTTTCCCGGGTACTTATCATTAAAGGTGCCTAGGTTAACGTTATGCTTAATTATCAAAATTCCCCGTTTTCTGCAAGTGTTATTTATAAATATTATTTTAATTTATGTCCTTGATTATTGGTTTTTTAAAAATATTTAGAAGTGGAGAGAAGATAATTTTTTGTTGATTATTTAAAAGTTTAATATTTGGATCCTTTTTATATTTATTTATTTCTAGTTGCTCAAGTAAATTCATCCTAAAACCTTTTGTTTCTATATGTAAAGGTTTTGGTTCGTTATCACCTTGCGGGACGTGGTTTTCATTTAATAAATGGGCCGCAAATTTTGACTCTAATTTTTATTTTTATAGCAGCGCATGTGTTCCGCGAATCTAGTTAAAAAAGACCTTCCCGTTTGTCCTATATATGTGGCATTGCAATCTTTATGATTACATGTTAATTTGTATATGCCACTGTTTTCTAATTTAGGTGTTTTGCTTTTAGAGTTTTTAAGGTTTGTTCCTATATTGTTATTGGTTCTAAAGGCTATTTTTAAATCACACTTTTTAATTTCATTAGCTATTTTTACTGAAGTTGGGCCGAAAAATTCTATGCATGCGTATTTATTATTATTATTTTTCTGATTAGGGTATATGAGATTAATTTTATTTTTGTATTTTTTGTTTCTTATCATTTTCTCTATGTCACTTATTCTATAGCCGTTATTAGTTGCAATTTTTTTGATAATTTCTATTTCGTCTGTATATGCTTTTTTACTTAGGGGAATACTGACGAGTCTATGCACCATAGAGTGGTAAGCGGATAATTTATGCGACCATGGGTGTGCTGATTTTACATTAATTGTTGTATCAGTGAACGTTGGTTTCCTAAATATTTCGAAAGTATGTTTATTATTGTATTTACCGATTGTTAGATCTAGAAAATTTATTTTAGATTCAATTTCATGTTCTACCGTGAAGCTAATCTTTTTGTTAATAGTATTAATCCATTTAGTAAATATGTCTAGTTGTCTGTTGGTGCCCTTCCAACATAAAAGAATATCATCTACATATCTGACATAATATATAATATGTTTAGCTAATGGAGATTCGAGGATTATGTTTTCTACGTGGTCCATAAATATTTCCGCTAGAAGTGGGCTCAGCGGTGATCCCATGGGAAGACCATCCTTTTGTTGAAAGTAAGTTCCATTAAAAAGGAAATAATTTGTTTCAACGCAGATTTTAATAAGTTCTAATAATTCTTTTCTAATTACAGGATTGATTTTGGATTTTTCAAGAATATTTTCAATGATTGTAAGGCATTCTTTAATAGGTATATTACTAAAAAGGCTTTTAACATCTAAAGAGAGAAGTTGACAATTATGCGGAAGATTAATGTTTTTAATTTTATTTACGAGTTCTATAGAATTTTTGACACTGTATCGTGGTGAAAATTTGGTATATTTTTTAAACTTACTTTCAACAAAAGGATGGTCTTCCCATGGGATCACCGCTGAGCCCACTTCTAGCGGAAATATTTATGGACCACGTAGAAAACATAATCCTCGAATCTCCATTAGCTAAACATATTATATATTATGTCAGATATGTAGATGATATTCTTTTATGTTGGAAGGGCACCAACAGACAACTAGACATATTTACTAAATGGATTAATACTATTAACAAAAAGATTAGCTTCACGGTAGAACATGAAATTGAATCTAAAATAAATTTTCTAGATCTAACAATCGGTAAATACAATAATAAACATACTTTCGAAATATTTAGGAAACCAACGTTCACTGATACAACAATTAATGTAAAATCAGCACACCCATGGTCGCATAAATTATCCGCTTACCACTCTATGGTGCATAGACTCGTCAGTATTCCCCTAAGTAAAAGAGCATATACAGACGAAATAGAAATTATCAAAAAAATTGCAACTAATAACGGCTATAGAATAAGTGACATAGAGAAAATGATAAGAAACAAAAAATACAAAAATAAAATTAATCTCATATACCCTAATCAGAAAAATAATAATAATAAATACGCATGCATAGAATTTTTCGGCCCAACTTCAGTAAAAATAGCTAATGAAATTAAAAAGTGTGATTTAAAAATAGCCTTTAGAACCAATAACAATATAGGAACAAACCTTAAAAACTCTAAAAGCAAAACACCTAAATTAGAAAACAGTGGCATATACAAATTAACATGTAATCATAAAGATTGCAATGCCACATATATAGGATAAACGGGAAGGTCTTTTTTAACTAGATTCGCGGAACACATGCGCTGCTATAAAAATAAAAATTCAGAGTCAAAATTTGCGGCCCATCTATTAAATGAAAACCACGTCCCGCAAGGTGATAACGAACCAAAACCTTTACATATAGAAACAAAAGGTTTTAGGATTAATTTACTTGAGCAACTAGAAATAAATAAATATAAAAAGGATCCAAATATTAAACTTTTAAATAATCAACAAAAAATGATCTTCTCTCCACTTCTAAATATTTTTAAAAACCAATAATCAAGGACATAAATTAAAATAATATTTATAAATAACACTTGCAGAAAACGGGGAATTTTGATAATTAAGCATAACGTTAACCGAGGCACCTTTAATGATAAGTGCCCGGGAAAAAACGTACATTACTACAGGGCTTCACCACAAATATCTAATTACTCTAAATGGGAAGGGGTAACTTAAAATTGTATAAATAAGTCGTTTGTACGTGGTATATCCACTGTTTGATAATGGCCTTACAAGCCGAAACAGCTGTAACACATAAAAATACTTAACCCGTAGAACTTAATAATAATATTTATTAAAATTTAATTTATTTTAAATTTCACTAAAAATAAATATGGAGTTCTACAAATTAAACACAAAAACCATAAATAAAAAAAATAAAAAATAAAAAAATGCTGAATTGGGTGGAGAAAGTGTAATACCGATGTGGGAGCTATTGTTCACTAAACGGCCCTGGGCATGTGGTTGGTCCCTCTTCACTATCCCTCTAACTAAACGGAAGTGTTATCTTAACAATAAAATTATTATCTTTATTTACATACAATTCATGAAATCAAAAATATTAAATAATTAACGAAAACAAAACTTATAAAACAAAATTCCTTTGTTTACTAATATATAACGTACAAAAAAAATAAAATGATTAACTAAGTAAAAATTATATGGAAATAATCATGTTACCCTTAGTACAATTAACAGTATTAATTAAAACTAATAAACTTCCCTGAAATGTGTTTTGTAATATTAAAAAGTCACCGTATTTAGTAAAATAATAAAAAACTAATTGTTATTTATAAAAATAAATTATAGAAGTATCATAGAAGCAAACAAAATTTATATGGGAAACATATATGGAATTCTTTATAGGGTAGTCCAGGGCTCATGACCTGTATGACGATACTCTTCATTACATTACAGAAGCGAAACACATCACAAAATACCCAGGCTTGAGTAAATCACACAGAATCATTGTGACCTCACCGGGGATCGAATCCGGAACCCTCGGTGTGGGAAACTAGTGTCATGCCCACTGGGCTACGAGGGCCGCCATATATACATGGATTTCGCAGTTGGTAATGACAACCAGTTATTATGTTCTCACAACATACATATAAAAATATTTGTTTCAATTTTATTTATTAAATCTTGCATTATGAAAAGAGAGATAGAAAAAAAATCTTTTCCGTCACATCTTCACTCACTTTCTTTTCGGAGTAACGTAGATTATTTCCTTCACATAAAAATTTGAATTCTAAGAAGACAGGCTTTGCTCTGTTATTGTTTGATATGGCTTTTTCTTGTTGTTTGCTACTTAATTTGAATAATCTCGCGACGTCGAGGTTTTATCGTTTTTTATATCGTGGTAAAGAATTATTATTTTTTGGGTTTATCAAAAGAGAATGATCTCTTCAAATATTTTTCGACAGAAGTTAAAAGATATATTCTAAATATGAATAAATTATAATAAAATCATCTTTGATACCTTGACAGACGATGGCTTTTTTTGTAATTATGCAAAATGTTTTGGCCAAACACGGGTTGTACCAATATTATTATATATGATGTTGTATGAAGTAGTCTGAAAATGAGATCCTCAACCTTGCCGCATATTTTATTTTTATTTTTACACTTCTTTCTACCTGTAAATGTGGATGTCCATTATAAAAGAACTCATTTAAAAGATACAAAGTACAGTCCACAACACGATTTTGTTTCCTTTTTCACAATAATTTTGTTTTACGAGATCACTCATTGGAATGCTGGTAAATAACCAGAATTACCGTTAAAACTTATTTTTAATATAATTTATTATACCATAGTATAATTTTTTTAACAGAAAGATATATCCAAACATTTTCATAAAAATATTTAAACACATTAGCATTCTGGCGATGATACATTTCTTCCATGTTTAACGTTTCACAGATGGATGCAGGGCAGCTGTTTTACCAGGCGACTTCGCATCTTGTTTCCTCGAACCTTCATTTGTATAAAAGGTGAATTTTTTTTTCAAAATATTTTTTAAAGAATGAGAAAGAAGCGAAATCTGCGCTTGAGAATGCAATGATTGTGATGTACAGTATGTAGTATGTAGGATGTAGGAATGACCACTAGAATTTTTAAAACTATAATGAGGGAACATGTAACACTGTTTACAAAGGAATAATTACTCCGAATTCCAAATCATTTGTTAGAAACAGGCCATAGTTTTTTAAAACAGTCCAATGTCAACAAATTCTTTCAATTGCCGCTTAAGAAACAAAAATAACAAAAATTAACAAAAAATTAAAATTATTAATTAATATCAGAGTAGTTAACAAAATAATAGCAATTTAATCATTTTTATTAACGATGTTCCTTATTTTGACCACTCCCACCTCTCCCCTGCCCCCAAATCTCTGCCACTGCTCCCATCAAATAACATCCAATCACTGAACTTGTATATTTTAAGTTAGTATAAACAACGCTTGTTAATAACACGGACGCGTCGATATCGGAAGCGAATTTTAAGAATAAGCAAAAAAATATACATCAAATAAACTCATCAAACAAAATGTTAAAAAAATTTCGCTCCTTACAGCATCCATCATCTTCGAACACATTTCTCTGGAATTTGATAATTAATCTCCTTCCGATTGACCACTGTACAAGCACTTGCCACCAAATACTCCAATGTCTAATTAAATAAATACCGATGGGAAAATGGAATTCGCACACACAAGCGCACTCCCACGCACACATTCTCAAATACTCTTGTCAAGTAAACAGGCGGCCTTAATCGTCATGTAGGAGACGGTGAACCACAGCCATCCCGAGTCGGTAATAAATCATCCATAATTTGTGCTGCCCCTGCCTTTTAAAGGGATATCATCACGGATTGGGACGAAGCGGGGAGGAACGGGAGGATTCGGAGTGGCGGGAATGAGTGTGTATTAAGAAATATCGGAAAGAGTGAAATTGTAAAAAGGTTGACGAAAATGTTCGGTTATTTTAATATCTTAAATTTCTTATTAGTCTAGCTGTAATCCCATGTCATTTGTATGGAAAAATTCAAAAAGCATTGTTTATATCAAAAGAATGATTTGTTTCCAAAAGATTATTGGAAAATTCTGAATAGTTATTGCTATATAATATCTTAAGTAGACTTTTATTTTTTTTTTAATTTTTGCAATTTTTACCTGTATTTTAATGGGTGCAATTATTGCAACTTAGTTAATAAACCTATAATTAATAAGAATATTCTTTGTTTTCCCCTCTAATTTGTTGAAAATAACAATGTCTTTCGGGTTCAATAGTCCATTTATCAAGATACAACGTATTATAGTAAAAATTGAAAATCAAAAATTAAAAAAATAAAAATAAGTAATATGAATAAATAATCAAGTACTTATATGAAAACAGATTTTTATTTTTTTGTATCCTGGTGAAGATCAATTTTGTATCACGTTGGTATTTTCATCAAATTATTGGTGGAAAAGTATATTCTTACTAATTATATTAATAACGTAATCACAGAATCACTTTGCTCTTATTGAAGAAATAATTAATAAACCTCCGTTTTTCTTCAAATAGCATCATCATCCTTGTAATTTAATATATAATTATTTAATTTATTTATTTTATAGAAAGCTGGTCATGTAGAATTCGGTATATACTATATTTAATTTTTGAATTTGATATAATTTTATACTTATCCCGTGCAGCTTGCTTGCTTTTCTCGAAGTTCCAAGTTCTGCAAGCTCCTCCTTTCTCTCATGCATTAGACCCTAAATCTTGCGCAAGATTTTATTTTCGAAAATTCGCAACCTGCTTTTTTCGCTTAAGTAAGATACCAATATAAGGCGATTGGTTGTTATCAGTTTTGTGCACAATTTAATCTTTAAATTGTGTGACAATCGCCTCGACGACAACGATTTCCGTAAAGCTAGGAAACAAGCGTTTCCGGTTACAGGCGATTTGATCCTGTTACCAGGGGCTTGCAATGCAAACAAGAAGCATGACCTAAACAAAAATAAGTAATTATCTCTTAATATTCCTATCACAATAATTAACATATTATACAGATTTTAATATTTCATAATATTCTGCCAGATAAATTTTAAATTCCGTTTTTTTCCAAATATACATTTAAATAAAAGTCAGGCTTTTGTTCTCACCGCACGCTCCTGCCCGCTACCATTTTTTTTACTACTAGGATATAATTATTCTTTGTTATATCTGTTCACAGATTTTATTGGTTTAACCGCCTTAAAAGCTTAGTCCCTTACAATAATATTTAAATTTATGTCACCTAATTTCTGTTGATAAAATACAAAAAAAAATTTTTAACATGCGATATGAAAAACAATTTTTATCTCTGGTGGATGAAAACTGACTAAAAAACTGTTTGCACTATATATATTTTTTTTTAATTTTTGGTTTATTTTGGGCCAGTTTTATAATACATTTTATGATTTAGATGCTAGATAAATGAGCTGTGTAATATTTTCAATGAACTAATAAGCATCTTATAGTTTGTAAAAATTCAATCCTTTGATTGTAAGATCGCGTGGAGAGATTTACCAAACAGCAAACACCAAAGAAAAACGCCACCAATCCGTGACAATAATAATGAAGTATAATAAAAGAACCTAATATTTACGTTAATGAATAGAATAGAATATACACGTAATAAAATAAAATCACTAGTGTATTCAGGCGAAATCACAATAATATTAAATGATTTGTTTAAGTGCTGGAACACCGTCGGTGTCTTGTAACGTGTGGGGTGTGGTCGACTATTGCTGGTGCTACCCGAAGCCAAATGACCCTTTCCGTTCAGAGCTCTATTTCAATCATTTCGTGTACTTTCTCATGTGGTCATGTAGCGGGGTAGAGGCTGCAGCCTGGGGTCAAGACCGCGGCATGATCGATCATCCGGCGCGAAGTGACCATCCATTACCGCGGGTCGGAACTCCCTTTCATCCCAACGGGGTGCAAATATTATACGTCAATACGCTCAATGGAGGTGTGACAACTAAATGCACCGCATCTCCCTTCTCCCTATTCCCTTGCTGCACGGCGAGGCTATACATAACGGGGCTATCGTCCGGTATAACTCAAAGCAGTGTTCTTCCAGACCAGTAAGTATTATGTATCGATGGTGTTTTAACCAGCGATGTAACTACTCCGATGCAGCCAGCGCGGTGCATTCGAGTCCACATTAGATAAGCGCCCCACAATACATTTTTGGTATCAATTTCATAGTGCAAAATATGTACAAATAAATTTTAAAATTCGTCACAGCAGGTAATGGAAATATAAATTTGTCAAATCATTACTCATTACTAGCTGTAACCCGTCAAAAATAACAGTATTTTTACATGTCGGTTCCTAAAGAATAAGTATTTATTTAATTATAAAAAATAAAAATAGAGTTTTTATACTATAAAGGAGTTACAGACGTTACACGAAGTTACGATGGACGGACGGATGGATGGACGGACGGACGGACAGACAACAAAATTATTATAATTGGGATTAGGAGATCATACCACTTCCGCAAACGAAAATCGTCGTCAAGAGAAGAAGGGAGTTTTTTTCAACTGCAAAGACAACGTATAAATACTCATTTTAGTATTTTTTCTATGGAAGTGCAAATATTTTTGGAGGGAACAGATCAATCTTCTATTACAATTGATAAAACTGCAAAGTATTTTATATACTAAATATGTAGAGAGTCCTTCCATTTTATTCATAAATTGAGGCTCAAAGCCATTTTTCATTATGTTTTGAGGGTTAATTGGTTTATTTACGCCACTGGTTTTCACAGAACAAATTAATTTAAATCTAGTATTATGCTACAAAAACTTGTTTCACTATTACCTTAAGACAATAACAAGGAGAAAACAGTGACTCACCGGGTTACATGGAAATTAAATAACTGCTTTATATTATTCAAGTAGTGACGTAGGGAGCAGAGATTTAATTCTAATTGCTGTACCCCATTAAGGAAATTACCTGATAGTGTGATAAATATTTTAAAAAAAAGTGTTTTCTGTACCTTCCCTTAAACTTTAGCATTTTATGATTGATTTAAGAGATTTAATTAAAAGTAATTTTATTTTAAAGTGTAGGTACTGACTTTTTATGGATATAAATAAGATAACTGCATGCATTTATTTATACCTTAATTCACTTTTCATACGAATCATCCTACAGAGATTCACCCACATTATTTTTAAATCAAAGAAATTGATTTTAGTTAATTCAATCGTGGCTAACATCTAGATAAAGTTCCCAAGGGTTTCTTTGCTCTTGAACCTCCTCGTGTCTCTTTCTTCCCTTAGAAAGGCCCCGGTGAATGCCACCCCCCAATCAATCGTCCTTTCAGCCACTTATTATCCAAACACATTACAAGCGAATAATGGCGATGGAGGTCCCGCGCAGCCCTTCATATCGATTCAATGATTGACCGACAAATGTTTTTGACTTTTTTTGTGTAATATTAATTTAGTACAACATTTTTTTCCCTAAGTGAACAACGATTTCAATTTCCTATGTTTTAATAATATTTTCACTCGACGATTGAATATTTATAATAATACTTTTGTCAATTATTCAACTAATTTAATCATATTAAGGATGGTAAACTAAATATATGATAAGAATGTTGAGGGAAGCAGGAAGAGAGCAAGAACGAAATCCTCGACCAACATATAATATTGCACATAAAAGTCTACATATAATATTACACATAAAAATCTACATATAATATAGCACATAAAAATCTACATATAATATTTCACCATAAAAATCCACATATAATATTGCAAGATGGGCCTGTTAAATGCTTAATTCAGCAACCGAATAGCATATTCGAGATGTACCTACCCAAGTTGATGAGACAAAAGGGGTATCAGGTGTGTCACAACAATAGAATAGTCGTAAAGAAAGTTTACATTTAAAACAAATTCAATCAATAAATTAGAAAAACATATATAAAAAATTTTAGTAAGAAATATTTGTATTTAGCAAACAGCATCATTAACAAGAATATGAAAAGTATTTAGTGGTTTCGAAGTAGACTCTACTTTGAGGAAGAAATGGTAACAATGATGTATGAACTGAAAAATGAAATGAATCTGAGAAACTCGGTACTGGAAAGAATTTAGTAGAAGCGAGATGATTCAGAACAGATGGCGCTGTTTATACGCTAACATAAACATAATACGATTTCGCCATAATTTTATTTACTAAGAAATTTAATTTTCAATTGGCATTTTGTGAATAATGGAGTGGAATAACTTTATAATAAGTTAGGAAATATATAAAAAAATATTTTCAAATTGCTAAAAAAATTAATATACAAATAGCTTCGTAACAGAATATTATGGGTTTTGATTTGTAAGGTCATAAAAATATATAAATTAATGTAAAGCTGAAATTCAAACATCAAAATTCCGTCATTTTGATGGGTTAAAGCTACTCTAAACATCTGAATATCCCATTATAGAAGAAAATATTTTTTTGCACCGCGATTGGTTGTAAAAAGAAACAAAAAAATTCGCTTTTAATTTCGTTTCTACGTCACACATTTATTATCAAAACTTTAACATTATACTCTCGCTCATTTTTGTGTCGCCGCAGTAATAAATAATGTGAAGGTTTCCACTTTCGTGACGAATAAAGAGTTCGGAAGAAAGGAACCACGAAAAAACAAGAAAATTTAAATATCTTTCGACAGTATACAAACGATTAAAATTATATTTAGGTACATTGGTGAATCCGTAATAAGCCATTCAAAACACGCATTCCTCCTGCGGTGTTCGATGGTTTGTTTGGGACGAATTTTGACGTTTCTATATTATTTGTCATATTACATGAGTGGCATTCTTTGTCCGCCTCCCTCTCGTTCTGTTTACGCCTAACCACTTAGCACACGAGCGTGGCGCGTCAAAATGGTGGACACGTTTTCTTTGAATCGAGCGAGATGCGGAAAAGTTATTTAGACGTCAAATTTTCTCTATAATTTTCTCAACAATAGGTGGGAGTATGGAGTGTTGCTGTGGTATTATGGAATTATGTCTGTAAACGATTTTTATGCTGAAAATTACCTTTGTCTGGTCTGGTAAGTCAGTAAAGCTGTTGTGTAATAATAACTCCCAATAATAATATTTTTTGTCTGTCTGTCTGTGTCCGTAACTTCCTGTAAGTTCGTTTAAAAAAAATGTTCTTCCAACCTCTCTCCACGATACATTTTATATTCAAATCTACCCCTTTTAAGAGGTCTTACCCATATTTTGCTTACTCATTCTTTAGGAACCAACATGTAAAAGTACGTCATTTTTGGCAGGTTACAGCTAGTATCCATGAAAACCGGATACTAGCTGTAACCTGCCAAAAATGACAGAAAATAATGGAAATGGTATAATCTTCCAACCGATTAATCCTGACCTGAAACAGGTCTATCTGTTACTATTCTAGAATACTTCTACTAGTTCAATCACTAACTTTGATTCGATACAGTAAGTAGAAGGCGTGAGCATAAGAGCAATACTGCTCAAAACTTTGATTTTTTATTGATTTTAATTGATGTGTCTATTGGTTTAGTGCTAAGACACTCTTTTTTGTCAATTGTCACATATTTTCACATAGACACATAGACAACATTTTTTAAAACCGAATCGACCAATGAACTGGAAATATAATAAGTTTTTATTGACTGATTCATTTTGAAATTATTTTTTAAACAAAAAAATTTATATTTATGAAAACCATAATTATAAAATTAACGAAATTAAGGAAAAAATATGATTAAATAATTAACAACATTATTATGCGATCAATTGATTTGACGTTCTAGAGATTATCCATGGTGATCATTCAATTAGGTGAAAAACATTAACCATGTTATTTCTACATAAGTTTAATTATAATTTTATATCTTACTACTCAAGATTCGAGATTATTGGAATCTTTTATAAATAAGTGGAGTATTATATGACTATATTAAAAGATGGATTTTTTTATAAGGATTACGCAGAAATACAAATAACTATTTGATTATGCATTGATAAAATCAGCCGGAGTTACTTATGTGATATAATATTATAATTAAATTTACGTAGAGATAATAAACTTTATTTAATTCACCCAATTTAATGATTAACTAGTTCAAACAAAAAAAAAATGTATAAAGAAGCAATAAGCAGAAATGTTGAATAACAATTGAAGAAGCGTTGAACAATTGAATGACTAGTAGGCGGATGAAAGGCTCCCAGCAGAAAACGACTGTGCTGCATTCGTGGATATGAAATCTAAGCATTAAAAACCGAGTCATTCAGTCTTTTTTAAATCAAACAGTGAATTTTTTAGCATTGCAAATAAAGGCATTCATTATACGTCAGACTGAATGAATTTTTAAAATTACAATAGAATATAAAATAACTACTGTAGGTTGAGTGCTTTAAATCAAAAGAGGAAGAGCTCTATGTCTTAGATAGTAAAATCAAATTATAAGTTTACTTGAGGTACTTCTATATATAGATTGTTTGGTTTTATATGTATAGTTTGATCTTTATGAAAAGATGCAGAAATAGTGATTGGCTCTCATTCAGAACTCGTCAAATAACAAAGCCCACAATGAGATATCCTTCCTCTCTCTCTCTCTCTCTCTCTGACTAAGAATAGTGGGGTTTTTTTATTAGTTGACCTCATACATTCTCATACATTCTCGCGTACATACATTCTCAGAGATCACATATTTGTAGGCGGTACCACCGCTAACCAACATAACCCAACAAAACCAACTTTAAGGAAAAATTAATTTGGGAAAATTTGAATAAATTCTTTAACTTTTTAAGTCATCAAAGTGGTAAATATAAATTAGTATTTGGAAGAAAAAAGTCCCTGTATATAAATTAGAAACATTATTCATTTCATACCATTCCTAGATTTTTTTTGAATATTCGGATGCGTTTGAATATTTAATACAATATCGATGAACTTTATGAAATGAAATATCCTTAGGTAATCCATAAAAAAAATTCTTCAAATACAATGTGTTTGTTGATCAGCTTGATGTTTTCGACAAAAGAAAAATTAATGCATATTTTCGCTAAAAATGCAGCTTAAAATCTTAAAAATATTATTTTTTGACATCGGTTGACTTTCGGACAGTTGGCTATCGGGCAATCGGCTGTCGGGAAGTGGATCCAAACCCTCAATTTCTCTAGGCCGTCTTTTCTACCAACATGCTCAAAGAATGAAAGAATTATTTTCTTTCACATTGTACGAAGCCCTTCTTTAATACGGAGACCCTAATCATTCTAGGTATCGAGCATGGAGCATTTCAATCTATGGAGCCAAGATTTAACTCCATGCAAAACTATGGAGCTGTGGTAGTTTCTTCAAAACAAAGGTATAATTTATTTACAAAAATTTTCTAAGTAACCATTGCGAAGTATGTTACCTAGGAAAGCAATAAGTTTCCAATGATGACAACACAAACATGCAAAGTTTGGACCCTCAAAGGGACCCCATCCTCCTTTCCAGATCAACCCTCACTCAATTTTCCCTCCCGACTGACCGCTGGCGATGTCTAATGGCCGAAAGCAATTATCCTCCAACTTTATATCGTGACGTTTCTATTAACAAAATAACTGGTAATTTCCTGTGCACCCGTTACTTTGCTCAACTTTCACACGAAGAAAAAAATTTTGAAAGATTTTTTGATCGTTAACTGAACCTTTCAAAAGGTAAAAGTACATAATTGCTCTAAGTAATGAAAAGTTCCGGGAAGGACAAAAGGTACACACACACGTTCTGGGCCTCAAACAAATAATCTATCGAGGTATTCATTGTAGTTTCTTGTTTCTGTATACTCACCATTATATTTTATTTTTATCTTTTGTTTCCTTAGGATTTCTTTAAATTAAGATCATTCAACTCTAAAAAGAGCCTTTATACAAAATAATTTAATAAAATTATTATTCTTGGTGGAAAAATAAAACTAATAACTTACCATTTGTTTTTCATTGGGGATAATATTTTTAAAATTATTTGTTTAATATTACATACAGTTTTATTTAAAAAAAATCAAGTCTATTTAAACTAAAAGGATACATAAATTCTATCTCTGTACCTCTCCAAAAAGATACTAACTCTTGTGCTTGGGGAAGAAATATTGCAAGGAGGAAAATGTATACCACATATTTATTATTTAATCAATGAAGGAATCATTGTTTTTATCGTGTCTTAAAAGGCAAATTATTAAGTAACAGTAAAGACAAACAAAATATGTTATACCATTCTGGTGTTTATAAATTCAGCTATATATTATATACATACTAGCTGATTGGCCCGGCTTCGCTCGGGACCATAATTCGGTAAGCAAAGAATTGTGTTGTCGTCTCTTTTTTGCTGGTTTCGGCACCTGTGATTGGATTGCCTTGCTGGACCATCTTCGCTTTGCCAAAATATCAACAGATATTTTAGCGCACAATCATAACACTCTAGAGAGAACTTTCCAAAACTTTCTAGAGCATTCCGAAATCTTGTAGAACTTCCTGGAATCTTCTAGAACTTTTCCTTTACAGAACCTTCTGAATTCTTTCTGGAGCCTCTAGACCCACCGACGCACTCCTCCACTCAGTTTGGAACCTTATAGATCTTTCTGATAGCTTGTAGAACTTTCTCCTTCCAGAACTTTTTAGAGCATTCTCGAACCCTCTAGAACTTTCTGTAACCTTTAAAAATCACTGACTTATTCTGCAACTCAGTATGGAACCTTATAGAACTATCTGAAACTTTCTCCATCCAGAACTTTCTAAAGCATTCTGGAACCTTCTCTTAATCTTCTGGAAACTTCTAGACTCACCGATGAACTCAGCCACTCGGTTTGGAACCTTATAAAACCTTTTTTATACCTACATATTATATTACCTCATAAAAACTTTCTCTTTCCAGAACCTTCTAAAGCATTCAAGAACCTTAATGAACGTTCTGGAACTTTCTAGACTCACCGACATACTCCGCCACTCAGTTAAGAACCTTATAGAACTTCTAGGAATCTTCTAGAACGTTCTCTTTTCAGAAATTTTTAGAGCTTTACCGAACATTCTGGAACCTTCTAGACTCACAGACACACTCCGCCACACTGTTTGGAACGTTAGAGATTTTTCGGGAATCTTCTACAGCGTTCTCCTTCCAGAACATTTGAGAACTTAATTGAACGTTTTAGAACCTTCTAGGTTCACCGACACACTCCGCCACTCTGTTTGGAACCTTTTAGAACCTTCTTGAACTTCGTCTTCCTAGAATCTTCTAAAGCATTCGAGAACCTTCTGGAACCTTCTAGACTCACAGTTACTCTCGCCACACTGTTTGAAATGTAAGAGAACATTCTTTAGAAGGAAAAAAAATCTTCTACAACGTTCTCCATCCAGAACATTCTAAAACTTTATCAAACGTTCTGGAACCTTATAGAGTCACAGATACACTCCGTCACTTTGTCTGGAACCTTATAGAACTTTCGTTAATCTTCTAGAATATTCTCCTTCCAGGAGACTTCACTTTCTAGAGCTTTATCAAACGTTCTAGATCTTCTAGTCTCGCTGACACACTCCGCACTCAATTTAGAACCTTATAGATTTTTTGGGAATATTCTAGAATGTTCTCTTTCCAGAACTTTCTACAGCTTTATCGAACGTTCTGAAATGTTTTAAACTCACCGACACACTCCGCCAGTCAGTTTGGAACCTTATAGAATCTTCTCGAACGTTTTTTTTCCAGAACCTTCTAAAGCATTCGAGAAACATCATGAACTTTCTGTTCTAGACTCACTGGCATACCTTGCCACTCAGTTTGTGATCTTATAGAACTTTCAGGATTCTTCTTAAACCTTTTCCTTACAGAATTTTCTAAAGCATTATCGAACATTCTAGAATCCTCTAGACTCACCGGCACACTCCGCCATTGAGTTTGGTACCTTATAGAATGTTCTTGAACTTTCTGCATCCAGAAACTTGTAAAGCATTCGAAAACCTTCATAAACGTTCTGGAACCTTCTGGACACACCGACACACTCCGCTACTCACTTAGGAACCTTATAGAACTTTTAATAATCTTCTAGAACATTCTTCTTCCAGAACTTTCTAGAGATTTATCGAACATTCTGGAACCTTCTAGACTTACAGACACACTCCGCCATACTGTTTGGAACGTTATAGAACTTTCGTCAATCTTCTAGAACGTTCTCTATCCAGAAGATTCTTGAACTTTATCGAACAGTCTGGAACCTTATAGAATCACAGACACACTCCGCCACCAGAATTTTATAGACCTTTATAAAACGTTCTGGAACCTTCTCGACTTACCTCTTAGTTTGGAGCCTTATAGAATTTTAGGGAATCTTCTAGAACACTCCCCTTCCAGAACTTTCTAGAGCTTTACTGGACATTCTGAAACATTTTTGACTCACCGCCACACTTCGCCACTTAGTTTGGAACCTTATAGAACTTTTGGGAATTTTCTAGAACGTTCTCCTTCCAGAACTTTCTAGAGCGGATTTTTCCGGAACCTTCTAGACTTATCGACACAGTCGGTGGGCCCATTCTGGAAGTATTTGCGGCCTTCCCATAACAAAACAATGTGCTAGAAAGCACATTTTCGTCACCTACTCCCACCCACGCTCAGCCATCCCCACCAAACTCGCACATTTTAAATGGGACACCAAGGGTTATCCACCACCATAACCACCAGGGGGTGGTAGTATCTGGTTGTGAAGAAAACTTGGCGGATAGGAAAACACGGGTTTCTTTATAAATATTGATTAGAATAAAGAAACACAATAAATGCTTAACAAATATATGGTTTTCTGAATTTGCCGAACATCTAATTAATTTTGATCACACATTTTATAATAATAAAGGGTCAAAAATTATACACAAAAACAGATAGGTTTGTGACTTAACAATCTGGAAGCATTAGAAATTAATAAATTCATCAATAATAATAGCCAAATATTAAATAAACAAATAAATGTATCTAATAGTATGTCAACTAGTTGACATTCTGTCCCTCTCTGATATTTTTTCCCTATGTAAATGTCTGTACTTTGATTAGTCTATATTATATTTGAGACCAACCGAAACTAGTTCACGAATATATAGTAATACGTGCTTTAAATCTTTTAGTTTACTATTAGTTGTACAATTAAGTTTTTTACAGTATCCTGTATACAAAAAAAAAGTAGTTTCCTCTTATTTAAGTTAGGTATATATTAAAATAGTGAAATACAAATACAGAAATACGAAAAAACATTAAATGTTTGCACGAATGTGCCGATTTTGTGTCTGCCCAAATCCAGGATTTTATTTGCTATTTTATATGTTTGGTGTGATATGTTTTCAAATTACGTTGGTTAAAATTTTAAGCATGCATTAAAAAAGATTGGTTCCAGAGTTGAGACCCTATGCCCGTATGTACATAGTACGTGTTCTTGAATTTGATAAATTAAGTTCATTTTCATTTAGGTGTTTTCAAAATATATATTTTTGTATTTATATATGTAGTTTAAAGTAGTATATTTGTCTTATATGGAAAACATCAAATTTATTGAATATTTCGTCTGATATTGTTATTGGGGTTTTGGAGATAAAAATCTAAGACAAATGAAAATTGGAAGAATCTATCGTTCACTACCTTCGAATCGAGACTGTCGTAATTTTCGCTGTCCGTGGGATATGTAACGTCTATCTTCAGCAGTAGATTGTGGACTGCCCAAGTTTCCGCTGCATATATGAAGACTGGAAATACAAGTGTATTTACAGTCTTCCAGTGTACCAACATAATTTTAGTTGCTTACTTACAGCCCCTACTCCTAATAAGGTGACTCTGACATCTTCGAAGAATGCCAGAGTAAAGTATTCGAAGAATTATCCTCTTAGCAACCCCGGAAGGAAGGCGACCGGTGGGTCATCCCAATTTAGGCTGGAAGAAGCACAATAGAAGAAAGTGTACGAATACGGGATGGGTCTTAACTAACACATACGGAAGCAAGGCAAAACAGGGGAATATGGAAACACCTTCTTGAATCTTTAGGCCCCCGACCCTACTTGTAAAAGGGAATGAAGATGATTATGATGATAAAAATATATATTAAGTATACATAAAATATATAGGTACTAAGAGCACATTAAGTAGATTTTAAGACTAATTGATTCTTCTCAAATAGATTTTATTTATTTGGGCTTCTTTAAGCAAAAGTTACATATCATTACAAAAGCACAACATAAAATCTGAAAAATATAACAGAACCAACATTATTACAACTCATATCAATTGGAGAATAATAATAATAATACTAAAGCTCGTTAGTAAAACACCATATTTCGTGCATTAGTGGTGCACTTTTTCATCCACTTAATAAGCATTTCATGCCAACACGTCTCTAGCAATAATTATCGTTTTATTGCCATAACGACGAGTTGGAGTTCCTAGCTACCTACCCCCATCATCCAAAACAATTACGGCAAATCTCCCCAGAGAAGGAATATCATCAAAGACCATTATCGTTTAAACTGTCACTCCGTTTCCTAACCAGGGTTGGAGCAAGTAGATTGGAGCACACACTAGGCTACTGATTGCATTCACCAAAATCAAACTAATATTATTTAATTGATATAAATTAACTTTGTTAAAACCACTTATTTATTGAAAAAATTCAACATGTTTTTTTGACGAAGAAGCCATTGGCTTCGAAACATGTTGAATTTTTTCAATAAATAAGTGGTTTTAACAAAGTTAATTTATATCAATTATAATTATGTTACCACAAAATAAATTTGCTACATATGAAGAAGAAGTAATATTATTTACATTTCAATTTAATATCGTATAAATCAATATCAATGCCAGAAACAACTGAATATTTCTTTCAATATATTTTTTTCGAGGATTTACAACATTTTGGTTGTCAGTGTGTTTTGGTTTTCTAGTCAGTGAAATTTACATGCAATCTATCAATGTATCTAATATAATTTTAAAAATATTTAAATACCCGTATGTGGGTTATCAAAGCAATGGCAGCAATATACAAAAAAATAATGCAGTCATCGAAGATTACTCATTTTTAATGTACTGAATTCGAGATTTTATAGGAAACATAGCCTTTACGTTTGTAGGAAACATGATTTGGAACTGATAATATAAAATAATTAATTGTAATATAAAATCTAGCATTCAGTACATTTTAAATTAGTAATCCTCGGTGACTGCATTCAAAACATTTTTTTATTTTTTAATATTGCTGCCTTTGCTTTTATACCTCACATAACTACAAATACATAACAGAAACTATTCATTACATTTATTAGTTTTGTATATTTTTTATATTATATTCTTCACCAATAATATAATAAATGACTTTATAAATAAAGAATTATATATTTTATTAGTATTTACGAGATTTTATTAATAAGAAAAATACAAGAATGATTTATCTATCGTGATTTAAAATATTTTCAATCTAATATTGTAGATATGACCTGCATCTGTAAAGATAAGTAAAACCTTATTTTCTTTAAGTGATGGTTTTGCATTTTATATTGAGAAAACATTGAACCAACTAGTGTCAATCGACCCGACCTACTTGCATCTGAATTCTCACATATCTCTAAGCTCCAGGGATACGCGCCTTAAACCAAAATGGTTGTATACATAAAATAAGACTATTCTCGTGATCTTATCTATCGACTTTTGACAAGATTTCTTCAAGATAGAACATTTTATATATATGTTATTATATAATGAAATCATAATACACTTAATTTATTTCAAAAAGTGTGTAAAATTAAGGCTCTTCATACTTAAGAATGAATAAATAGTTTATCTTATACAAATGTTTACCTACTACGTTTTTATAAATATATATCGTAGAATTTCAGCCTACTGGCATGTTAATAATAAAGAAAAATGTAATCAAAATGTTCATTTAGATGACAAAGATACCATGGGTTTATTGCCATGGTATCTATTGTTTATTGCTTTTATGAATGTTTTCAATATAGAAGTTAATTTGTTACGTAGTTGAGAAGGATTTTTTTAACTATTTCAAAGATTGAGGATATCAATTTTCCCAGTTAAACTTACATTTAAATTAATCAAGTAGAAAGATATACATAAAAATTATATTTATCAAAAAAATATTTGATTAACACCGGCATACAGCATACATATTATATACATGTCATTCATTTAAAATTACGAAAATATTACGAATTGTATACTCGTATGTAATGTGTTCTTTCGTTAATGGTGCATATATTATTTCAGCTTCTATATTTTTAGGTAAATATTTTTTCTATATCTAAATAATATATTTCATAATTGATACATACAACTTGTTTAAAATATTGTGCAATTATGATTTAAAGATTCACAATAAAAAGCATTATCATTCGTAAATAAATTGTACTTGAATTAATTGTACGTTACATAACTATAATGGTAGTGTTCGAGAAAATGAAAAGTTAAATTAGTTAATTAAATTTTGAATGCACACTACGAAAGAAGCATGTTAACACTTTTTAAATAGTACACAATGTATCGTTAAAGCTCAATGCCTCTTCATTTAACAATTTTTGGCGTAATGGACCCCGCTTCCAGCCCTGCACCCCGCCGGCTGGCTCTGGCGGAATTACTCTTCATTAAGTCGGCACAATTCCCCTTGATTCCCCTCTGCGCAAAAATTCAGTAATTTATAAAGTGTGTCCCCCGTCGTAAATATCAGTTTGGCCGCCCTTCCCCCGCCGGGCCTGCCCACTAGCGCCACTATCGGCAGGACACATTACGCGGCGGTAATTACAGATACATTGCCGGCACCTACGTGCAGGCGCATCGTGATTCTAAAATGCCTATTTAATAGCCATAGTCAAACGATTTATCCCTATTTAAAATCATTCATGTGTGAACCGGTTCATTTGATTCAAATAATGGCGTAAGTGCACCGAAGATGCATTTTCATTCGGTTTCTGTACCCTGCTCACAGGGTACAGAAAACAGTCTTGAAATATTAGTTACTAGCTGTAACCCGTCAAAAATTACTTTTAATTTTTAATTTAATCTTTACAATAATTAATTATCATTATACTTTAATAAGTCACAAAACAATAAAAAATATTGCGAAATCGATCTTAAATGCAAACATATATTTTTTTTACATTTTTTCCATTTCAATATAAATTAATTCACCGTTTTTGTTAATCCAAATTACCTTTGATCTCTAATTGCTATAATTCCACTTGACACTACTTTTCCACAAAATGCCGATTAACTTTTAACGTTCATAACAAATAAAATTATTGAGAAATCGTAGTATGTCTGTATTAATTAATATAAACAGCACCATTTGGCAGCGTTGGTTTCGTTAGCATCGTTTCGGTCGCGTTAGTAGTGGATATATAACGTATACACAACTTCTAAAAATTCGATAGATGTAGTGGTCAATCATGGGTAGAATCAGAAACTTTACATCGTGTAAAGTGATCCACTTAAGCCAGCCAGGTCGTAAGCACTATAGACACCCAAAAATTTCCATATCTACTTTCTCATATAAGTAACATAGTCTCTGTGAGACATCTATAATACATCTTGAAGAATATTATTATTCAAAGCATTTATTCCCGACTCCATTAGGTCTTTCATACTTTGAATGCTTACCGACCCATTCACTACATAGGGTGGGGGCAGGAGAGCTGCTTATACCCCGTGTCTGCTTTTACTCCTTATTTCCCTTACAAAAGCCATTTCAAACACACAGATAAAAATGATATATGTTTAAACAACGCTAACAATTTTGATACTCAATCCATATAAATTCCATTTTACGGTCACGTGAATAGTGTTTTGTTTGGTAAATAAAATTGTTCACGGTGGACTTCGCACGGACGAGTTTCTAAATAGTGATGTACGTTTATTTATCTTCCTAAAAGCATCTTCAGCTTTTATTGGTACTTTTGAATTTTTAAAATACACATCGCGATGCAATTCGAAATACTGCGCAATAAAATTTTATTTACGGGAGTTGCATTTGTACGCTGTTAAGTTCTTACTATTGAGCTATATTTTATACCCCCTTGATTCCAACTTCCAGAAAAATTATTTTTTTCAGAACGGTTAAAAATATTTCTTACATTATTCATTTTCGAGAATTCTTAAAATTCCAACGCACGAGGAATTTTATTGAATAAATTAACTGAAAAAGTACAAGTACTTTATTAAGCATGAGAATAAGAACACGTTATCTTACGTATTTAAATTTCAAGAGATTTTTTTTTTGGAAGTAAGTAAGTTTATTGGTCTGGTTTTTGAGACATTTGCTAGTGATCTAGATCTAGTGGTAGTCGGTTTAAGCCAATGTAGCAAACTAATCCTATTTTTCAAAGTAAAACCGTTTCGCCTAGTTTGTTAGTTAGTTTGAAAATAATAAAAATATTAATGTGACAATGTTCCGCGTATGTGTCTCTATTTTCTATAAATCATTTTAAAAAGTAATTATTTATGATGCCATAACGAAAACTATTGAGTTTATATTCTGATGCAATAGTTAAAAAATATTTCATTATAATTTGTTTTTCAACTTGCTTTTTTATACAGAGACGGTATTTATATTATGGATTAAATATCGAATTTAGTTGAATCGAGAGCATTTTGGGTCATAATATAATTAATATGTTATTTCATTCAATCCATCAAACTGCTGTATAAGCAAAATAGTTACTTCTTAAATAAGTTTAAGAAACACATATTGAAACTAAATCACTAATTAAACTAAAATAATTATTCATGTCAAGATTTGCTAAAAATAAAATGCGTTGTATATAATGGGGGATTTCTCAATACTTTGAGCATTTAAAATAAACTAGAATTAAATTGCAAAATACACGAGATAAACATTTACGATAATTGCATTAAGTCTAAACTGCGCTACAAGGTGACAAATGGTTCCTATTGACAATAATATGAAAATATTTACATACTGGGTGATGTCAAGAAACAAATACAAATATTTTGACAGAAATTTCGTGGGTCAACTGGGATAATTTTCGACAAGAGGTTTTCACTTAAATTATGAAGTCAAATATACAGAACGGTGATCAGACTAACCTTGTTTATGGTACCGAATGCAAAGACAAGGATTTCTTCTTACCGTTGAGGAACGCATACTCCCGGTGGCATTAGGCTTCACCTGGTTGGACAGTTTCAGAATGAAAACTATCCGAGGAACAATCAAATTAGCGCTGCTAATAGATGAAGCTCGCGACTTCTCGGATTGTATTTACCCAACGACAGAAACCCAATAGATTCCGGGGTAGCCTAAGGACACACTAAAACATGGACTAAAGAAGGAAATATTTTTTTCGGATTATTAACGTGTGAAGGATGGCATGATTGTGTTTTCGTTACAAGAAATTTAGCTATGTAGAACACCAATTTGTTCCACGTCTGCGTTATTGTAGAGAGTGAAACAAATATTCCATATGGGTTTCTAAATCGAGAAGTACGCAAAAAATCTCCAGAACTGTATATTTTTCATAGTCACGACTGTCATACCATTTATTAGTTATTTTATAAAGTAACCTTATCATTTTATGACATAGAGTAGGTCAATTTTCAAGCATTATTATCCATTTAATTTAATTCAATCCGACATCCAGAGGCGAGGAGAAGAGGACCATCTGCGGGTTTGTTTAAAGAACATAATCTGAAAGCATTTAATCTCTTTGAATACTATAAATTTAAAAAAAAAACAATAAAGTGAAAAAAATTAATAACATGAGTTGAACGTCTGTGGGTAAAAATTCAATTAGATCTTGCATATTGTATACTTATGAATCTATGGCCATATTTAAATTGCTTATTTTAACTGCTTTTCCATGAGCACCATTAGTAGAAACTACACTTGCAATTTTCCAATCTACTTGGACCGTTTCCAGGCTACAATGTTCCTTTGTAATACTGAACAAACAGTAGATAAAGAGCAGTGCCACTGAACCAACAATATTCCCAGGTAATGCTTTCTAATACGTAAGTGTATTTACTTTAATCACAATTTTTATTTCTATTTCAATTATTTTTACTTCTAAAATGTAAAGAATATAGAATGATAAACAAGTATATCGATTAAATTTCTTCCTTCAAATTGAATTCGAAACAATACAAAAAATAAAAGTCATCTCGAATTAAGATTATCAAGCATTCAATATACCTACTATTTTTCAGTAAATAATTTCTATTTTAAAAAGTATTTTATTAATATAAAATAATTTTAAATGTCCTATTAAAATTATAGTAAGCCTACAGGATGATATAAATTGATTAATTTACGCAAGTGCTGTATTGCAGCAATGTTTAATAAATAAATATCCACTCTAGAACATTCATCTTCACAGGTAAAGTATTGTGTACACACGTCAAATTACTATTCAGATTGCTATTTTCTTCAATAACTGGAATATGATTTTGTGGTAATATTATTAATATAATTAGCAAGAATAAACTGCATTTACCACTAATTTTAATATAGATGTAATAGCTATGTTTTGTAAATAACATGTATTGGGGCCAATGGTCCCTTCATCAGGATACAACATATAGTAAAAATTAAAAATCGAAGTATGGACATTAATAAAATAAATAAATCTTCAAGTTTGTGTTTACTGGGGTATTATGCCGTGTTGTTACGACCTTTCGGGCCGACGTTTCGGATCCCATTGCAGGGTCCATCATCAGGGCTGATGTGTTGTCTTGAATGTTGGTGTTGTGGTTAAGTATCAGCTTGCAATACCGTGCCGAAGTCATGATGTGTTTGTATTGTGTTGTATGTATGATTCATCTGTTGTCTGATCACTATCTCTGCGGAGTCTGCGACGAGAATGACTTTGAAGCGCCGGATACCAAGATGTTTTTAATTTGAAACCATCATCTCTATTAATGTTTATCGGATGCTTGTAGATTTCTAGTGCTTCCTTGATAAGACGCGCATGGTGACTCTTAGGCTTTCCAAGGATTTTCGGTTCGAATGCAAAATGATGGCCGGTATCCAGAAAATGCTCAGCCAGTGCTGATTTTTCTGGATGACCGAGTTTGCATGCCCGTTTGTGCTCGTTGACCCTTTTGGAAATGGTACGCGCCGTTTGCCCCACGTATACTTTATCGCAGTCTTGACAATCGAGTCTATACACACCGTCCGTTTCTAAGCGATCTCGATCCTTTGCTGATCTCAACATATCTTTAATTTTGAAGTTGGCACCAAAAACTGTCTTAATGTCTCTTTTCTTGAGAGCTCTGGCAATTCTGTCTGTAACGCTTTGGACAAAAGGCAGAAAGGCGATGCCTTTGCACTCAGGTTCTGTATGTTTTTCAGGGCGAACAGACCTCGTACTTATGACGCGTTGTATCTGTCGCTTCTGGTAACCATTGCCTTCCAGTGCGTCGCTGAGTGTTATCATTTCCTCCTGTAGATATTCATCTTGGCATATCCTTTTGGCCCTCGTGGCCAAAGTGTTGATGAGACCTCTTTTTTGAGCAGGATGATGGTGGGAGTTCGCATGTAGATAACGGTTGGTATGTGTAGGCTTCCTATACACTCTGTGTCCGAAACTCCCATCGGCTTTCTTTTTTATTTCAACATCAAGAAAAGGCAGCACGTTGTCTTTCTCTATCTCCATGGTGAACTTCAGGTTCTTATGTAGTGAATTAAGGTGTCCCAAAAAATCACCTAGTTTGTCTTCACCATGCGGCCAGATTGCAAACACGTCATCGACGTATCTCCACCAGACCTTCGGAGTAAAGGATGCTGTGTCCAGTGCTGTTTCTTCGAATTTCTCCATAAAAAAGTTAGCAATCACCGGAGAAAGTGGATTACCCATCGCTACGCCTTCCACTTGTTGGAAGAGCTCACCTTGGAAAGAAAAGTATCCACTCGTCAGGCAGTGCTCAAACAGTGCGCAGATGTCTTCATCATAAATTTCTTCCAACAGACTCATAGCGTCGTCCACAGGCACATTAGTGAAGAGGGATATGACGTCAAAACTGACTAGTATATCACCCCTTTCACACTTTATTTCTTTTAGCATATTGACGAAGTGTGCTGAGTCTTTCACCCATGAGGACGTCTTCCCCGTCTGCATCTGTAGGAGACCGGCCAAATATTGTGACAGCTTGTATGTTGGCGCTCCTATTGCGCTCACAATTGGTCTTAGTGGCACTCCATCCTTATGTATTTTGGGAAGCCCGTAGATTGCTGGTGTTTTTGACGCTTGCACAAATAGTTTGAAATGCAAATCGGCTGGAATACTGGAAGCTTTGACCAGCTCCCTAGTTTTTCTGTCGATTCTATCCGTTGGATTCTTCTTGATTTTCTTATAAGTGCTGCTTTCCAAAAGTCCCCGCATCTTCGCTATGTAGTCTACTTGGTCCAAAATCACTGTGGCATTGCCTTTGTCTGCTGGAAGAATCAGGATCTCTTCGTTTGCGCGAAGGCTCTTTATAGCTGCGTGTTCCTCTTTGGATATATTGGGACGCGGAAAACCTAAGAACATTCTTAACCAACCTCTATGGGGAGGAAGTTTATTTATCTACACGCCGGCTGGAGAGCTTAAGGAGTAAAAAAGAAAAGCTTCTAAGCAACTTAGCTTTTTTACAACGCTGTAAAGCACAGTCGGTGACACCATCATTCATCAAATTGCGAAGACACATCCACACGGAGAAGGCTGAGAGAATATTCCAAAGAACTGAAGCTGCCCTTTTGAGAGAACGAGTGTGCAACATCCGCCTGGAATTGGACAAAATAACAAGAATTCTCTTTGACCTGCACCTGAGCCTGAGTGGTACATTGAATTACGAAGATTGGACGAAAGTGGACAAAATGACGTCAATGCAAGCGTGGCGAAACAAACAATTGGTGGAGACTCGGCAAAAACGGAAATTTGAGTCACTCAGCCGACATAAGAAAAGCTCAACTAAGGAGCTGGATTCTACCAAAGTGGTCAAAAATTTATCCAGCCTTTCATTGGACAAGGCCGCGATATCAGTTTTAGCTAAAGGTTTGAATTTCGCCATAGCACCAAAAAGCATTCCAGTTGACGACATAATCTGCGGCGTAGAAGCGGCATTGCGCAAGATTCCAGTGGCCATCGCAGAAGAAATTAGACAGGATACATGCGCTATATTAAGAAAGGCTAAGCCTCCGCGTCCCAATATATCCAAAGAGGAACACGCAGCTATAAAGAGCCTTCGCGCAAACGAAGAGATCCTGATTCTTCCAGCAGACAAAGGCAATGCCACAGTGATTTTGGACCAAGTAGACTACATAGCGAAGATGCGGGGACTTTTGGAAAGCAGCACTTATAAGAAAATCAAGAAGAATCCAACGGATAGAATCGACAGAAAAACTAGGGAGCTGGTCAAAGCTTCCAGTATTCCAGCCGATTTGCATTTCAAACTATTTGTGCAAGCGTCAAAAACACCAGCAATCTACGGGCTTCCCAAAATACATAAGGATGGAGTGCCACTAAGACCAATTGTGAGCGCAATAGGAGCGCCAACATACAAGCTGTCACAATATTTGGCCGGTCTCCTACAGATGCAGACGGGAAGACGTCCTCATGGGTGAAAGACTCAGCACACTTCGTCAATATGCTAAAAGAAATAAAGTGTGAAAGGGGTGATATACTAGTCAGTTTTGACGTCATATCCCTCTTCACTAATGTGCCTGTGGACGACGCTATGAGTCTGTTGGAAGAAATTTATGATGAAGACATCTGCGCACTGTTTGAGCACTGCCTGACGAGTGGATACTTTTCTTTCCAAGGTGAGCTCTTCCAACAAGTGGAAGGCGTAGCGATGGTAATCCACTTTCTCCGGTGATTGCTAACTTTTTTATGGAGAAATTCGAAGAAACAGCACTGGACACAGCATCCTTTACTCCGAAGGTCTGGTGGAGATACGTCGATGACGTGTTTGCAATCTGGCCGCATGGTGAAGACAAACTAGGCGATTTTTTGGGACACCTTAATTCACTACATAAGAACCTGAAGTTCACCATGGAGATAGAGAAAGAAAACGTGCTGCCTTTTCTTGATGTTGAAATAAAAAAGAAAGCCGATGGGAGTTTCGGACACAGAGTGTATAGGAAGCCTACACATATCAACCGTTATCTACATGCGAACTCCCACCATCATCCTGCTCAAAAAAGAGGTCTCATCAACACTTTGGCCACGAGGGCCAAAAGGATATGCCAAGATGAATATCTACAGGAGGAAATGATAACACTCAGCGACGCACTGGAAGGCAATTGTTACCAGAAGCGACAGATACAACGCGTCATAAGTACGAGGTCTGTTCGCCCTGAAAAACATACAGAACCTGAGTGCAAAGGCATCGCCTTTCTGCCTTTTGTCCAAAGCGTTACAGACAGAATTGCCAGAGCTCTCAAGAAAAGAGACATTAAGACAGTTTTTAGTACCAACTTCAAAATTAAGGATATGTTGAGATCAGCAAAGGATCGAGATCGCTTAGAAACAGACGGTGTGTATAGACTCGATTGTCAAGACTGCGATAAAGTATAGGTACGTGGGGCAAACGGCGCGTACCATTTCCAAAAGGGTCATCCAGAAAAATCAGCACTGGCTGAGCATTTTCTGGATACCGGCCATCATTTTGCATTCGAACCGAAAATCCTCGGAAAGCCTAAGAGTCACCATACGCGTCTTATTAAGGAAGCACTAGAAATCTACAAGCATCCGATAAACATTAATAGAGATGATGGTCTCAAATTAAAAACATCTTGGTATCCGGCGCTTCAAAGTCATTCTCGTCGCAGACTCCGCAGAGATAGTGATCAGACAACAGATGAATCATACATACAACACAATAAAAACACATCATGACTTCGGCACGGTATTGCAAGCTGATACTTAACCACAACACCAACATTCAAGACAACACATCAGCCCTGATGATGGACCCTGCAATGGGATCCGAAACGTCGGCCCGAAAGGTCGTAACAACACGGCATAATACCCCAGTAAACACAAACTTGAAGATTCTGAGTGGCCGTGAAAACCTAAGAACATTCTTAAATAAATAAATATTTATATTTTAATTAAATAAATATTTAATTCGAAACATGTTGATATATCAAGAAATTAGTAATTAATACAAGACAAGCTTTATTCCTGTTAATTGTATACATTTATTTATTAGCTCATAAATCTGTATTTTTCTTAAATACGAAAATACATAATTTGTTACACTGCTTATTTATTTATTTTTTATAAAAAATATTATTTTTGTTTATGTGCTCTTTTATTCAATAATATGTACTTGTTTTCTTAACATATTTATAATATGTTATTAAATATTTGGTCTTTGTTTTTTTTTTTGTAAAGGCTTTCTTCATCTCAGCACAGGTTCATTCTAGTGAGATAAGTGGCTCACTTCCTATGTGTTTACGTATGTAAGTTCACAATAAATAGAGAGCTTTCTTTTCTAGAAGCGGGAAAACATTTTTATTTTCTATTCTATTTACATTTTGTAGTATCTATAGTACTTTTACTAGTCAAAGCTATAATATTTAGCTATATATGTACTTATAATTTAACAATTTACATTTTTTTATGTTATTTTTAATTTATTATTTTATTTTAACGTCATAAGAGCTAGTAAAATTAAATTTTATTGCACAAATCTTCAAAATAATTTTTGTTTAGGTAATTAAACAAAGTAAATATTTCAACTTCTTGTCACGGTAGAAATTTTTTTTTTCTTTACGGTTACTTTGCCAGATATATATACTCAAAATACTAATCTTTTGGTCTCTTTGTATTAAACAGAATAAATGTGATCTTCTCACATTGATAGATAATCTTGTGACCCAAGCTGGTGGAATAAAATACTAATTTTAAATTATCTTCCAACTTTCATAAACTTTGATTACAAATGCACCTGTTAAAATTTTAGGCGTGAAGTTAAATATTCGTCACTCGAGTATTTTGGAACTTTAGAGACAATCCAAGTTACTGGGACAAATGGTATCATCATTATCATAAATGGCAGCTGCTGGAAGATTATATTCAAGAATTTCCATAAACAAGTTGATTTTATTTCATATAAAAGTTTCCACAATTTAAAATACCGTGGGAGAGATATTCTGATCAAATTGTAATTCTCGAAGCGATAATTACTGATCGAATAAGGCCCGGTCGTTTCAAGTTCGATCAAAGTAAGCGGTCGATTAAAGCATAGATTTTTACGAAAACGGAATTGGTCGAGAACGTAAAAATCTATGCTTTAAAAGAACGCTTACTTTAATCCAACTTGAAATAACCGGGCCTAAGTCAGAGGTTCTTGTCACGTGGGGTGAAGAGAAAATTTGTGGTAGATTTCTACAAGAATTAGCTACTTTCGAACCATTTGTAATAAATTATTCGTGGATGAAATTATAAAATACTTTAGTAGTAAATAGAAATGTTTATTTTAAAGTATTTCAATCTAAATATCATTATATCACTTATAAAAAATCCACACACTAAGGAAGAGGAATATTAAAAGTTTTATTTAATTATTTTTGAAAATGCTGTACATTATAAACACACGTTTGATCGAAAATGTTTTAAATTTTACGCGCCATACGTTTTTAATTGAACTTTTTTTGGATGTTGGTATACATGTTCTTGAATTGCGATGTATAATATAGATGACTCATAGGGACGAAGCCATTTTTACTCCCTTTATATTAACTCGGGGCGTCTGCTTGCTTGCTTGCCGGCTTGCCATCAAAAAAAACTTTGGATCGATTTTTGACCCTTTTCCCGTGATCCAATCGAGCTGAAACTTGTCAAGTAGACTTGTGGCGACAATCAAGGAGATCTATCAAATTTTCGTTAAAAAAATTAATAATTATAGTATAATTTTGGATTTTTAGAAGTTTTATTGGTTTTTTCAAATTGGAATCATTAGAAAAGTTTGATTAGCAACGGCGGCCCAATAACGTCGCGGAATATTTTCTAAATTTGAATTATTCCGTCGGTGTACATAATAGGTACTTCACTAGGAATATCGAAAATCTAAATTGACTGACAAATGTTTTTAGAATTTAATCTTCAAAGCATGAAGTATATTATCAAAGCTTAAAATATCTGACATTTTAGAAATCTATTAAATTACTGTAAGTTTAGTATTATGTTATATTTTTTAATTCGTCTTTAATTGTTGTTATATTTTACAAAGAAAGGGAGTACAATAAAAACTTGGTTTTTATGGGTTATGGGTTAGATTACCACATCTATCAAATTTTTGGATTTATGTATATATATGTATACACGCTCGGTGATGATCTTCCGGAATTATTGATTTTTATAAAAAATCATAAAACATTACTGATAAATTGTTAAATTAAGTCACTGACAACTTGAATAGCTTGATAATAGGTACAGTTATGACATCAAAATAAAGGCCCATTCGTCTCAATGAAAGCCTTCTGGTGAGCCAAGATCAAAACAAGCGTCTCAAGTTCAATCGAATGTCGAGTACTTACTTACATCAAAAATATTAAATACCAAATAAAGTCCAAAATGAAAAATACGGGCTGACACAAAATTTTATTCACCCAAACAAATTTATGTCTTTCTTATTTAATATATTTGTATATTTTTAACCATTTTAATAAACTTTATTTTTATATATAGGTACCCAAGGAGGTAACTACTTCATATTCTGTTTACTAAATACTAGTTACTAAACTATGCCTGTCTCAACACAGATTCTTCTAGTGAGAACAGATCAACGTAAATTCTTTAAAATCTTTAATTAGGAATAAATATATATTTTTAAATAACACAACCGTTTTTTCGATTACGATATGTGTACACAATAATAATATATAATCCACAACAAGTACCTTAAAAGTTAGTGAAAAAACAATATTAACAAATATTTTATGTCTTACTTTTTCTATAAGTTTTTTTTCAATTGTATGATGCGTGATGAGGTATTTGATTGTTTTTTATATCTTAAAAATATATCATTAATTTATTGAATTGAGAATCATTGGGGGTCATTGGAAGTCATCCATAAATTACGTCTCATGGCAAGAGAGGGAGAGGGGGTCAACAAAGTGTGACAAGGGGGGGGGACTCATAAGCTTCGTGACGTCACATGTGTAAATCTAAAGTATTAAATCTCAACTCAACGAAACAAAAACTCAACGAAAATCTTTAAAATATTACGAGAGGGATGTTTACCACCACCCATTTTGATTAAACAGAATGTACTACGAAGATGTAATATATCTAAAATGCTTAATTTATTGTTGATTTTATGAAAAAATATTTTAATTAGAAATAGGTATATAAATAATTTTGTAATCGCTGTTTGATTTAATAATTTCTAAATTTTAAATTGAAAAATATGTGACGTCACACCAGGGGAGAGGGTCACACAAATGCGACCACCTGTGACGAGGACGGAGGGGGGACTCCAAAAATCATGAAATTCGTATGACGAAATATATGGATGGGTCCTTGTGTACGATACTCCATTAATTAGTAAACACACGAAGTCTACATTAAGTATTTCAAAGATTTATTAAGTTTATTGAACGGTAACAAATAATGTTATTTTAAATGAATAAATGTTTATGTAAAAATGTGATGTCAGTGATTTGGTGGTAAAATCTACATCAGTTTTTCTCTTTGTACAAAATATCACAGAGAACGAATGGTCTCGTTCACAAAAATAACTCGTCACGTGGTCACATTTGCGCTGTCCTTTAAGGATTTTGAGACAACATTTTCATCCATATCTCTGTACCCTTTGAAAGCGCTTGCACTGAGGAAGCATGATGAAAACATTGTATCCAGGTCAAATTCAACAATATGCATTGCCGAATGTATGACTCGCTCCATATTTCTCTGTTCCTTGTCGCGGCTAAAATTCCTGCCAGGGGTCCACGTTTGCATTTGTCATTACATTATTTACATATATATTTATACTCGTATGTATTTATGTCTCAGCCTTCCTCTTTGTCGTCTTTAGGCATCCTTTTATTATTAATTTGCATATCGTTGTATTAATGTTAAGGATGTTGTTACTTTATAAAATCACATTTCAGGTTTTGATACGGTCAAGGGTCATCACCGCGGTGGGGAATGAAATGAAATATTCATAATTCCAAGCATTTATTTAACTCAAATTACTGAACCAATCAGCTGGAATTAATTTTTAATTTAATTTAATTCCGTTTTTCTAACTTATTTTGCATTAGAATATTCTACCTGTATTTGGTACACTTTATTCTCGTCGCCTAGAATATTTCACCACTTTCTTCACGCCGTTCGAACAGTTCACTTATACATGTCTCATAGCTAGTAGCAAAAACCTTACAGGTAGATTCGTGTTCGAATAATGAGTGAAAAATGTTCGAGCAATCATGACCTAATATCAATTGTTGTGGAGATATGCAATATCAAAGTTTGCATTTTTTTCAATAGTTCTGACTTATTTTTATGCAAAAAGTTGAACTATCATTACAGTAAGATTTATCGATTATTAAAAATTATTCGCTTAAAGCGAATAAATTAAGTACAAGTCGAAAAAAATTATAAAAGCCTTAAAAAATTTAAAATATAATTTTATACAATTTTTTTATCATTTTATTTGAATTGTGTTGTAAAAAATTTTTTTTCTTATTTGATATTAGTTACTGTAATGATAGTTCAACGTTTTGTAAAAAAAAAAGTCAAAAATTTTGAAAAAAATTCAAACTTTCATATTGCATATCTCTATAACTATTGATATTAGGTAATGGTTGCTTATACGTTTTCGACTCATCATCAAGACATGAATCCACCTGTAAAGTTTTTGCTAGACATTCTGTATACGGTACTCACCAGCCATCAAATAAAAACTATTCTCAGCGCGATGCCGTCGGCGTTTATATAGAAAATGTTTTTCTCGGATTTCCCAGTTTTTTTATTTCTAGAAACTTGTAACAGTATTGTTTTTCTACACTATACAAATATACTATATGAATAACGAATTGGAATACGACAAATTCTAACTCAATATTTTTTCTTTTAATGAAAAATTTTATGGATTACAATACAAAAAAGTTATTTAATTTTGAAGGACATCTTTAATTATGAATTTATTTACTACATCATATTAATTGACATTTTTTATTTATTTAATTAATCATATCATGATATATCATCATATTAATTGACATTTTTTATTTATTTAATTAATCATATATAAAATATTTTATTACAAAGATACTTTGAAAATATCTACAATTCTTTTTTGTTGTATGTATATATACCTCACCAAAAAGAAAGCGACATTTTGTAATAACGGTATTCGAAACTTTTGAATTTTAGTTCTTTTAACACTCCCAGCAATTCTACTTTTTAAATACACAATAATAATTGGAAGATGAAAAGTAATGTATTATTTTAATGAGTTATTTATTAATATTAAAAAAATATTTTCTTACATGTTGGTGGAATTATTCAATGGAGTTTGATTCGCTGGGCAGTTCTCGTTCTCAGTTCACTAGAACGCTCTCGCCAGGGTACTGTACACGATGTTGAGAGCATAATCGTTGTTTCAGAGTGCCTCTTGAAACAAAAATCTCATTCCGTGAATAACTTTTTTGCAAGTTTATTAAATACAAGTATCTGTGTACCAAGGAAAAATGACACAAGTGTATTGATAAAATGCTACTTTGCAAGAATTTATCAAAAAAAGTCACATTAAAAATAGTTATTTGAAAATAAAATTATTGCATTGTATAAATTCATATTTTTTTGAATGCATTAATTATGATAATACTTCTTCCCTTCAGTCTACCTTTTTGATGTTTGCCGATGAAAACTACGGCCTCTCTATCCTGATGCTAGAAAGAGAGACTATGCATATAATATAAACTCCCCGCCCTTTCAAGAAAACTGGAGACCATGTTGACCAGTAAAGGTGATAAAAAATAAATTATATTATTTTTGATTTACAGCTGACCCTCAACATTCGTCCATGTTGAGTAGTATACGTCTTTTAAAATATTAATCCTGTTTTTTCGTCCAATTTTTGTTCGATATTCGCCCAAAACTCGATATTCGTCCTACTTGTCACATGTCAGTCAGTCTTGAAAAGTGATTTAAAGTACGAACTTCAAATTTTGTTCACACTTTATTTGAGTTTTTTTCAGCTATTAAATATACACATTAATACACAAACGTATTAGTAAAACTTATGGTTAAAAATTAATTTACAAATTTATATATATCTACAGTATAGATATTTATAGCATCACGATGAGTAAATCTCTGTTATAACAATAATGCATTAACACGTAGTAGTTAATAGGTAATTAAAATGTACGTGTAACAATTTCCTAAATCGATTTTCACGTTATATTTTTTGTTAAAAAAATAGATAGGCAAAATTCGGGGCTGAGATTGGATTAAACCATTTGAAGTAAATACCCATAGGAAATTTAATATTCATCTTTTTTGATATTCATCCTTCCCTTGGGAACGGATTAATGTGAGTAGTGAGGGTCCACTGCATTTATAATATTTAAAAATTATTATATATTTTGTTTGTACTTGCATATTTTTACTATCTTATTCATTATAATGTGTAATGCTTATTTTTGTAGCAATTAAGGAATTGCATAAAACTCTCAATTCTCAAATAAAATCATAATAATTATTACTCATATTTTTTTTTCAAATCATACATTCTCATAATTTAATTTTTGCGCAACGTCATTTGTAACGCATACGCGTTTCTGGAATGCATTAGACTGATTATTAGAAAGGTTGACGAAAAGACATCAAATCCACTTAAGTAAACATAAAATTCACTTGGCACCACATAATCAACAGAGTGGTAAAAATGCTCGCGTCTTTCTATTCGGAATGACAACTTTACAAGCAAAATGTTTTATATTTATTATATTATACATTTTTTTCTATGTCATAACCAAAGCACATCACACAAGATGTTCTTTGAGTAATTCGTCTTTAGTTCAGGATTTCGATATATATGCAAAATGTTTTGACCTTGGTACACTTATGAAAGTATGGAAATTTTACAATAAGTAAATACTACGACCATTGAAATTCCCCTTATTTTTGTTGGTATATATTTAAACTTTTTTCCCTGTTTCATGAAAAGGTTCACATGTGAATAAAAGTATCGAAACAATTTTATATAAACAAAAAGGGACAGAATAAAGTGTCAAAAACACAAACCCGATTGTTATGTACGCGTGTATGTATGTACGTGCTCTATTTCAGGATTCAATTCCTCAGGAATTTGGCTGAAATTTTCCGTAGCAACATTTCGCTTGCAGTTCCACGTGATTAATTATTCATTGTTTTGAGAGAAAGAAAAATGTTAAACGGTGTTGAAAGCAGTTTTATAATTTTTTAATATGAGGAAATATTTTCAAATATTAATTTATTATAAAGATTTATTATAAAGCGTGATAAATATGGTTACCAAAAAAAATATAATGAAATTTATTCGTTTAACATGCAGCGTACCCTGGGACCAAAATAGAGTTGTTTTCAAGTGTAGGTTACTGAAATACCAAGACAAATAATTATTTACAAATGTTTCTTCTCTTTATTTTACTACCTAACTTTAATTATCAATTTAATTCCAGAATGAACATAATCATTGTCTGCCGTTTTGCCAGCATGCATTGCTGGATGAAAGCCTCTCCGAGTGTTTCTGGCTAGCTTCTTGGTCCATTGTTATTTGCTGTCACGTATTTCCACAGAATTTGATGAGTTCAACAGTCCAGTGAGGTTAGGGGTGGTATGTTGACCTCTTGATTTCCCCCGGGTAACTTATCGATGACTGAATTAATGCATAAACTTGTATAAATTTTGTTTAAGTAAACATATGATCATATTTTCAGATTTTGATTTTGATTATTAACAACATTATTTCTGAAATTTGAAAAGTTGGAAGATCGTAAGATATTTTAACAAAATACCCCAAAGTGAAATATTTCATATATAGTGAAACGAGTATCGCATATTTTTATGGTTGCTGAATATTTTTTGTGGAAAATATCATTAACTTTCCAATGTGCACAATAAAGCATTAATACTGAATAATTGAATGGAACCCCTTTTGATGTGACTGATTTGCATTATAAAACACTTAAAATACTAGCATATTGTTTTCGTCAAGTAGAGTAGGTGCTTGTGCGTGGGGAACGCGCGGCGTCGCGGCGTCGGCGTCGTCGGGAAGATGTAAGGACCCTTTGTCTTAAGATAAAGCCTCGGAAATGACAAAACATTTACCGCAGAAATTCAGAAATAAATTGCAACCGTAGGCCTTATTCTCTTAGTTGTTAGTCATTATGCATTCGGGAAGAAATTCTTGCTCCAACGTTCGAAGAAATTTACACCGCTGAAGTTAGAATAATTTAATAATAATTTCATTGTCTGTCTGTCTGTCTGTCCGTAACTTCCTGTAACGTCCGTAATTTCAAATTCACGACTAAATCAATCAAAAATAAAGGGTAGAAGTAGGGTGTGGACCGTCAAAAATGTACTATATATACTAGGGCTTAGCAAAGACGCGAACCATTTCATGTTTCGTGATTTTTCACGGGTGTACGGCTAGTAAAATATATTTTTCACTAGTGTACAGTATAGTGCATATATATTACCATGATTTTATCGAATTTAAGAAAGCAATGAAGGAAATCACAAACATAACTGTCAGGCTTCGCAAACGAATAACCATTGCCTACTTGCGTACATAATTAATTGATATGATAGTAATTGTGTGATGCAACGTGATTATTTTAATTTTCCCTAAACTAAATTTTATACTTCGCAAACCTTAAGCTATGAATTTTGGAAAGAGCTTTCTCATCATTAGGTTTGGTTAACATAATGAAAATAATTTTTCCTGTTGAAATGAAAGTAGCACAAATAACTCAGTTTGTGTGTAAAAATTATTTTATTCCTTTATACTATTTTTCATAGCAAAAGCATCGAACTTTGTTTTAAAATGGTAAGTTATGTATATTGATTTATTTATTCCTTAAAATTAACTATGATCCTTACTTTATATACATTCAAAAGTACATATATTTAAGTTTCCAAGTTCTTTAACTTCTAATTATACAAAGAATATGTCATGCGTCAACCTAATAGCCTGAGTAGTTTGTTGTTTAAGACACTTGCCTTGTAATCTAGCGGTCAGCAGTTAGGCCTATATTCATAATATAGGTGCCAACATTAGCTAAGTATGAAATTATTAAGTATATTAATGTGACACGTACTCCATGTATACGTGCCTAATATATTATTTTAATTAAATAAATTTAAATCACAATATCGTGTTTTAATTATGGTTAATGAATGTAAATAATATTCTTCACATATTTACACTTGGACTTATGACTCACTCAACCTATCACTAACATTGCACTTGATACTTTGTAGATACATAATTTTTACCTTATGAAAACAAACACATGTGTTCTATAACGCCACTCTGGGACAGGCTTAGCCTAGTAGAGTGGCATAATCCACAAATCTAACAACAAACAAAAATTGTGTAATCTTATCGTATATTTTTATTGTTAAATTATTATTAAGTACCTATATATTGTAAACAAGGATTTTTTTAAATAAATATTACAAAAAAATATTACTTAAAGTGTGAACTAAAGTTGAATAAATTGTTATAACAACTCTGAATACAAATATTTCAATATTTTTAATCATTTAAAAATTAAGAAACAATAACCTAATTACCAATTTTATTAAATTAACAAACAGAAACTCGGGCAATACTTCAATCAATAAAAATATAATAACGAATGGCCGGATTAAAATAGATCATTTTCTTTAGATAAGAAGGTTCGAATGTATTAAAAAAACTCATAAATAGAAATATTGTTGGCATTTTCCAATTACATTTTGTACACAAGTAGAATGATTGAATTTGATAATGTATATTTTGGACCCACGATTCCACCCGCACACTTAGGCTGGTTTAGTATTTTCAGTGAAACTCTTCACTCAGCGTTCAGCGGGTGAGGAGATCGGGCGAGGGGGATTTCAGATGGAAAACCGCCTTAAGCCAAAGGCATAACTTCAGTGGTGGTTCGAACAACTCGTGTAGATGTACTTTTGTCAAGTGGGTCACGCTTTGTTTTTGTATTTGGTGTTTTTTCGTTTTTCATCCGACATCCAGTAATGTAATGCCGTTAATGCGTGCTGTTAGACACCCACAGAATATAAAATTCAATATGTACAGAGATGAAAAAAACTAGTTATTTTAAAGAGGGGAACGGGTCACAGCAGAAGAATGTTCCCTTTCACGTACGTCTAAGACACATTTATTTATACTAGTTAAAATATTTATTCATGTATAATTCAATCAAGTCTTATTTTTTACAGTTGACATATTTAAAAAAAATGAAATCATTGCTATGACATATTTTTTTGAGGATTTAGTTAAACATTTTGATAATTGTTTTAAAATTTACTCGTTCGTGGTAATTTTTTAAACATGGCGAACATATTGTCACCCGATGCATGTCTATTTACTTTATTGGTCTGTATGGACACCATTGTTTTCAAAATGATTGACATATGAAAAGAAATTTTATTTTTTTTAACTCTAGAAGCCCAATCATATTTTTCTGGCTATAAAGCCCAAAATGCATATACGTCAAAATGACGTGCAACAATAAAAATAAGTGTAATTCAATATATTTTGCTACTTCTACTTTTTAGATTATTTTTATTTAATATAGAACAATGAAATAAAAAATTTAATTTAAGAAAAATATTTTTTATTGAAACCCCAAACTCTTAACTATAAGTAAACACACAAAAAATGTCATAAAAATTAAGTTCCTCTTGGTTTTTCTTCATAAAATAAAATAAAAATAAAAAATCAGCTATTTTTTGTTGTTTTATAATAAAAAAAATCAACTCTTAACTATTATAAAACAATCTTACAGTATTATTCAGACTTAATAAGTAGTTTTGACACACATCAACGTTGTGTTCGCCACATACAGATTTTTGGCATTCGAAGCACTGTGTTTTGGTCGTTTGATTTTTTTATAGAGATAAAACCCACAAAAGCGACGTTTCTTTGGTTCTACGTCATCACTGGTAAAGTTTTTAGACTTTTGCCGTATAATTTTTTTTTGTGATATTGTCACGTAAAGAAGGCTTCGCATGTAGTCGTTTTTGCATCCATGGTGTAGTCAAGTCAGTACTCAATTTTTTTTATAAAAATTTTACTATTTGGTGGTTATTCTTGGTTAGACTAAACAAAAATTTAAACAAATTCTACGTAGTCCACCATTTTGTCATTGACATCACTTCTAACTTCGTCTTGAGTCACGGAATCTTCGGGAGAAAAATTATCATCATTATCTAAAATACGTGCTATATGCTGCACATTCAGCTGTCAAAGAATATTCCATCTTATCCTTGGACGTAATAATAATGTTTAATTTTATAAATTAAATTAAATAAAATGTTCAATCCTATAAAACATCTTTCAGTAAAATCGCAAAAGTTACACAAAGCCCAAACATACGTAAATTGACGTGCAACATTGCGATTTTTCTAAAATGGTGATAATTACCGAGGCTACATAGTCGCCTCCATATAGCTCTTTACTACTATTAAAAGTTGGTTCAAAGGGTCGCGGCGATTGAAAAAAGCGTGCGACAGAAATCGCAAATACCCTTTTGAGTGTACATCAAAATGACGTAGATTGGGCTTCTGAAATGTGCTCTGTTATTTTATTTATTCCAAATATTCGGAGGGTTGGGAAAACTATATTTATAAGCGAATCCTCATGATTGATGACAATATTGACAAAGCAATTTCTTTACACTGCACCAGATAAGCCGCATAAAGAACGATACATGTTTATGATACAACGAATAGATTTAAAATAACATCTATGAGTACGATGTTGAAATACATTTTTAGAATTTATAATAACACATTAAGTTAACACTATGGTGATTTATAATACTTTATAGGGTAACATTAGAAACAGTTTTATCCTATTTTATTTCTTACTTATCACATCAGAAACGCAAGATAACATAAATTATCTCAAATTTTAAATTAAATTAAATTACCGGCTCTCTTGCAGGAAAATGATATATAAGTATATATTAGAAGTGAGGGTATAGTTTTTTTAGATGTACTTAATTTTATGAATATTTTTTAAGTATAAAACAAATTATAATGCTTTAACCGTTACAATAATGTATTTACTGATGCGTACCCCGTATATCTCCAATGCCCTTACTACATCCAGCTATGGGATTCTGAATAAGAAAATACGCGGCAAAGATAACCTGACAACTGTACCAAATTATATAAAGAAAAGTAATCAGACTATTTTTAAACTTAATTTAGAAGATAAAAAATAAAATATTTCCATCACGACATTGCAAGATGGTGATCGCCTTGTTTTTACAAAATTACTCGAACAATTTACGTTACGCCTCTGGTAATTGCTAAAATACATGAAACAAAATTTCCAAGAGGATGGCTTGATAAAGGGAATCCATTGAAACGTCTCAGTCCCATAGCTGTCGGCGATTTATTAAGTTATATCGTTACGATTCGTCTTGCAGCACAGCTCCTGGAAAGGTTCTTTCAGCGGAAGACTTCGGCCGTTTCTTGAAGCGACGACTGATGGTTTGGTGTATTTACTTTACCTCCAAACTCGACATTAAAAACGAAGTATTCTGCATTATTAAATGATAATTTATACAAAAGTTTATTTTGTACACTCCTTTATTCAAATTGGTGAAAATTGACGAATCTTAATGAACTTTGACAAAGAGCTGTTTTGTCTAACAGGATAAATTTCTTTGTAAAGAAGCGTTACCTTCTATCACAAATTATCAATGCAATTTGTAAAGAACGCAAATATTTGTAGAAATGTAAAAAATAATTTAAAACAAAAAGAAAGTTTTCATTATAAATTCTTTATACGCAGTAAAAAGCATGTGTGCAGAATTTTTCATTTGATGTCATTCAAACTCATTTAAACTTTTTCTCTGTATGGGATGGATGCTTCTAGGAACGACTAATTTTCACCTATATGTATTTTTTTATTCGTAATGATTATTTAGGAACCCAGCCTTTTGAGCGCCGTTCTTAGTATCTTGGAGAAAAAAATTAATATTGTTTGCAAACAATTCCAGATTTGGTGTAAAATAATTATTTTTTTGCTTGTAACTTTGCAAAATATACAAAGAGAAAAAGTTAAAACGCCAAAAATTGGAAAGTTAAAACTCTATAAATCGTGATTTTTAGATGGAAAATATAGCCACCCCTCGCGGAGTAGCACTGGAAATATGAAAACCTAATGAAAGCGAATTTAATTCTGAAGTGCATCACTTTGGATCGCTTATCGATTGCAATATTTACAGGTAAAATTGGTCAACGCGTTCCAGAGCAGTTACAAAACAGTTACAGCACAAAATATTAAAAAAACGGTGGAAAAAAGCTAGTAGACTTGACGGCACTATCGCGCGCTATGTTTAGTTGTCGCACCTCGCTATGTTTTTTTAACCAAATTATTAATAAAAAAAAAAGAAAATTTCGATTTTGGGTGGATATCAAAAAAACTGGAGTGGGGAAAAAAATCGTAAAATAGGCATAAGATGGCGCCTCTAACTTTTATTCAAACGTGATACTCGATTTTTGAATTTTATTCAAACTACGCAAACAGTCGCAGAAACATCACGCTCGGTAAAAAAAAGCCCAAAAAGAGGTTTTATTTTTGTAACGCCGCGAGAAAGAGACAGATGCAAAATTCCAACATACCAAAGAAATTCGGCGGGATTTTGCACATTTTGCACTATTCGTGTTTTCGATTTTTTTCTCAAGCTTCGTATTTAATTGCAGAATGGCCCAGTGGAAGGGGGGTAGGGGTGGAGGTCTTAAAAAATAAAATAAAAAATCTGGTCCCAAAGAGGATTTCGGGAAAAGTTTTCATTTTCAGGATCGGACGAAAACTCGCAAAGTTATTAACGTTGCTAAGTGGTTATTCGGATTAAAATGAAAATAGCTGAAATTTGACTTAATTCTGAGGAGAGCTGTCCCGCGACGAATGTATTTCCCAAAATCGTCGGCGGGCTGCGACAGTTTGGGGAACTTGAAATTTTTATAATCGAGCCCTAGATCGACGAGTGTTTTTCGCGAAAAACGAAAACAACCACAATAACCGTGCATACCGACATCAGTTGTCTCATAAATTCCCGTATAAGTTTTTTGCAAATACTGATAATACTGCCCATTCGCACGTAGCGGTGGCTCTGGAGTAACATATGTTACATTATAGTCGCTTCAGCTAATTGGGTATAAAGTTCAGAAATCCACAGTGGTATCCAAATCATAATTACTACGTCTAATGAACTTTTCGCTGTCTTCAAATAAGACAACTTTTTAATATATATATATATATATATTGTAAGAAGACACCAAAAAGAATTAACACACTTTCCGAACCCCTGATAATATGTCTCTTGGAACAACACTATCGTAGAATCTATAACGGTCAACAATTATCAACAATCTTCTGTAAACGTCTACAAACATCTAAAAATGCATGGAACAACCGAGAAGCGACGAGGACCTTCTCTTCAACACCAGAATAATCTAGAAAGTACGAAAACATCAGCATTTGGGTGTTAATGCGGAACTACCCCGCGATGCAAGGAGTTGTCGTGTTTTGACAATTCGTTCGTCGAAATTGAATATTCTACGAGCGATAGATAAATGTTATCTAGCGATAATAAAGTGTTCATTTATGAGTTATATACAGCTAAATAGTGTAGATTAAAGAATAGTTTTAATTCGTATTAAGTGATATTGTATATTGAGTATTTAATTAATCACTATTTATACATCTCTAATTAATTTCCATTGTTTTCATTCATTTCTCCCTGCCACGACACATGACAATATTATGAATATTATCATTTATGGTAAAACCTTTTGTATTCCTATTTATGTTACTACTACTCAGCATTAAAGATAGGCCAGAAGTGTTCTTCAGCGACAAATTTTTCAACTGCAAGACAAAACAATCGATTTTTAAGTTCCTATAATTTGACCTATAGGCATCAATCTTAGATACTGATGAAGAAAAATTGAGAATCCAGGCAGTAGAGAAGAGATATCTCAAAAGAGTATCAGGATTGTCGTTATATATTTATATATAAGGATAGCACATAAGGAAAAATTTTATTCAAAAAGATCTTGGGAAGAACTTGCTGCCGCTCCAAATAGTACAATTCCAGCTATGTTTTTTTGACATATCCTATGCGTAGAAAGTTATAGACGGCCTTAACAGATTTTCTGTCATTACCAGAGTGAATAATGATGACTCATAAGTCCATGTCTATGATCAATTTAGAGACTGAAGAATTTAATGATATAAAAGTTTAATAAATTAAATATTTATTAATTTTCCAACGATAGTGTTCACGAATACGATAGGCATTTTACTAAACCCCTCTGGAATTGGAAAGCATTTTCATTATAATACCATTTTATTGGCATTTAAAATGTTACGTGAATACACCAACACGCTTCCTTAACCTTAAACACATTTCCATCGTGTGAGAACGATTTTCGCATTCGATAAATTTATTCACGGTATGTAAATATTCAAGGGTGGCAACATTATGTATAATGGCTTGTGTGAATCGAAATAACAATATTTTTTAATATTATTGGCATACAATACAAGTACACCCTTAGTAGGTACACTTGCATTGTGTGTCTTTTAATTGTGTGGAAAACATTTTTAATATAAAGTCACTATTTTTAATTCTATAAATTGTAAAACAAATTGTAAGCATTTATAAAAAAGATACACAGAAAATATATATTTTTCGAAAAAATAAAACGTGTGTGCTTACTCGTTTAGTAAAAAAATGGATAGATTTATCATATTGTCTCATATTTACTAGGCAAAGATTTTTGGAATTCTTGCAGAACAATTTTCAACAGATGTTGAAATGAATGAAAACTTCATAAATTTGTGTTTCAAAATTTTCGATAACTCAAATGGATAAGACCTCGGGTTTGGTTAATTTTAATTCTCAAAATTAAAATATTAAAAATTATATCTTATTTAAACAGCGTAGGCGTAACAGTATTCCAAATAATATGCAATGGTTTTATGTATATGCCCAAGATACCAAGCAAGAAGTGTACAGGAAATTGTCTAATTGGGTAAAGCTATCACATTCTCCAATATGAAGCCAGAAGACATATTTATACAGCTTAATTAACAAAATTCAATGAATAAACATTTGATAATTTCAATACAGCATTATTATTCGTAATATTAGTATTTGTCCACCATACCAAATTTTCTTGTTTCAAATTGAAAACTCGCACAAATATTTTTAATAAATAAATCATAATATATTTACGCTGACGGCAAACAGAGGATCTAGATTAAGACAAAAAATAGATTATGAATCCAGTTGGACCAATCCCCTAAGTAAATATGTGAATTTCATGTGAAATCATATGATGAGGAAATTGTTTTCAATATAATTAACAACATTACCATATATATAATTAATAATATTTTTATTTGTATGAAAAATTACGTCATTAACCAATCCAGGCAAACAAATGAAAAATCCAGGATGTTTTGATAGAAATCCATGATGAAGCTTCAGACAACAATGCACAGTAGGTACCTATATGGCATGCTAGGGTATACTAGGAAAGCAAGGCAGAGAAATATGCGGACTCACATCAAATTATTTAAAATCTCATGAAGAAGCAAAAAACGTATAATTTTTTTTAGTGTATTTTATTTTGAGCAGTCCAGATCAGATGCTGCATATTAATTTGCAACATCTTGGACTGCCCTAAATTAGTTAAAATGGTTTCGTACAAAATACTATAATAAAATACATGCGCGCATTTTGTTACATACTAAAATTTCATACATACGCTTAACCACTAGTTTGCCCCGCATTTTAACAAACATTGTCAGGATTGCCCCAGAACAAACGGCCGGCCGCGCGATGCTTAATCAAGAATTTACCGTAATAACATTATTTTCTACGTAAGTGTACAAAGATAATATGTATTTGTTCGTGATAGATTAATAAACAGACAACATTAGCAATTTTTTTGTTTTTTTTATCGTGATCCATATTTTTTTTTAATATTTTAAGTCCACAGTTTTGGACATGACTGTGTGATGGTCGACATAGAGATAGATTTAATAAATTTAGAAAATCTTAAAATAATAATATTCAAAAAAAGCCAAGTATGGACATCAAGAATATATTTCTTCTGGTTTGAATCGTTTAAAAGTAAAAGCCTCATATATTTCTTCTCAAGATTCTATGTATTACAAGAAGCTAACAAAATATTGAATATTCAGCTATACAAGTAATATTTCTTAGATCTTTATTATACCATAGATATGATTCTGTGTTAAATTAATATCGTTTGCCAATCCTAATAGACTCGACCTTGTGAGTAGGTGCGAACGAGCCTTTATTATTTATGAATCGGAACAGCAAGTCTCGCGTGTAGCGGGTGCTTTACTGTTATTTTAACGAAACGGACCAATCACAGGCGCGCTTTGCCTTCGACGGGTTGAGCCGGAGGCGACCGTCCTGATGACTGAATCCGGCCAATGGCGAGCGCCGGCGGTGAGGTCATCGCGCATAGGATGAGTCACTGCACTAGCGTGGATTTCGGGGATATGGTGCAATGGTTACTATAAAAGGAGCGAACACGATATACTCAGCCCTTCAGTTCGAGACCAGACTTGCTAGCGGGAGCGCTGCCCGACAGACTACCGACGGAGCCCTGAGTTCCAGGACATCATTTGCGGACGGAGTTGCTGCCCGGACGTATGGAGGAATCTACCATTCATCAGTACCAGAGAGGATCATACCGCCACTGTGTAACAGCTAAGGAACACATTTATATTATCTCTCGATTAATTATTTTCACTATTGAAATGCATTTATTTTGGGAAGATTTAAAATCGGAGCAATAATGTATAATTAATATCACGATTTCTTGTGTGATCTTGGCTCAATTCGTACGGGAATATCTCCCAAACGAATATATTTTGATGCATGGGGATTTTCATACCATTTGTATTAACAATTGATTTTACGGAGCTCTATAAGCAGTGCTTAATAGATTCATAATAATTGTCGACGCGTTATGTATTGCATAACCAGATATCAATCCAAATCGTACGAGAAATTCTTCCGAACGAATATATTTTAAAGTATGGGGATTTTCATACTATTTGTACTAACAATTGAATACACATAATTCTATAAGAAACGCTTGGTAGCCTTATAAAAATTGTATTGCATAAGTATTGCGCAATCCGGTCTTCAGCTAACTCTTTATGATTTGAGTACCTCGGTACATCTGGCTTAACAAGTAGCTTCAGAACGACGAGTAAAGGACAGAATGGGGAGATCTAACTAAAGATTGGGGATATCTGGTTTGTGATGGCCTAGCTGGTTGGGGCGTAGATGCTTGCCGGCACTTGGGCGTGGAACCCGCACAAGCCCCTGCAGGGTCCCTTAAAGGCGGGGCCCTCCTTGTTGCTCGGGGTCGTCAATAAACCGACCTCTTTCCTCACCAGGCGCAGGGCCACATAACCCACAAAAGGTTCCCTTTGTCTTTGGAAGGATTTTCATGCCTGAATGCTGTAAAACCTTGATAGAAAACGTTAACTTCTATTTCGTCCTCTGTAAGAAAGACAGGGCCAGAATAAATATAAAAATCATTCACTCATATGGAATAGCTGGGATATTATAAATATGTTACTAACACTCTAACATTTGTCCAAAGTAAATGTTGCAAGATGCAGAATCGTGGGACGCCATTCTGAAAAGGCATAATGAGATTGCACAATAATTTGTAACATCGCTGACTATGCCCGCAAAGGAGGCTAATGTCGTCATCAATTCGTACCAAAAGAGTACATGATTCTTCAAACACCGGCCTAAAAGAAAGGCGCCTCAAGACAACACACATCATCAGAAACTCGTACCAAAAGAGTACGGCCTTCTCAATTATAAGCCTAAAAGAAGGGCGTCACGGATCACATCTCGTAAAGAAGAGATAGAGTCTCGGGATGCAGTAAGTTCCGGAGGAACAAGGGGGGTCGTTTAGTCACTTAGGAAGTCGGCCACCGGGTTTAGGCGGGCGCGGGGCCTCAACCCCTCTCAGCAGAGATGCTGAGGGTTTAAAAAACCAAAACTTAGCATTCAAAGAAACTATTATTTCATATAAACTCACGGGCTGTTGTAGAATCCTTTCGAACAAACCATCCCCGAGACCTTATCTACTTATTTATAAAGAAGTTTTGCTTCAAAAATGTCTTATTTCGTAGATAGAAAATATATGTATTATTTTCCCATGGAATTAATATGAACAGGTTCATGCACGTCTAGAACGAAACCATTCAAGGTAAGAATTTGCTAATACAAAGTGTTTATAATTATTAATTTCAGTGTTATTTAATATGTATGAATTTTTCCCTTTGCACCGTTCGAACAATTCTACTGGTTTGTCTCCAAACGGAAATGTTTTATTTCTAATACACGAATTCTTCTGGTGAACGTATTTTATTGTAACATAAATGTATAGATTATTAGGTTCGTTAGATGTTTTTATTACGTAATATTATGCAATTGTTTCCACACTGCTCCTATAAAAGAATTTGAAGTTATTACGATACACAACGGGGTCCTTCATCCATTAGACGAATCATGTGCCAATTCAACGACGTATTACGAATAGTATATATTATTGTATTTATCGAGATTTAGTCGCATTTATTATTTCTAGTAAAGGTTTTAGTATTGGTACCAGGCGCCATTATGAGGCGGAGATAGTTCATATTCATAGCCCGACTGTAATAGGTATTTTTGTCGCGTAAGAGGTAGCACTTTTAGAAATATAACTGTGTTTTATGTTTCGTCCCTGACGGACAGGATGGTATAGCTGTGGTTATTTAGGTAATACATTTAGTAAATGCGAAGGGCATTAGGTATTGTCAATTTCGTCTGTGAACCCAAGATGTTAGAAATATTTTCAGTTAATACGTATTTTAGTTAATTTATCGTATAGAATAATTTCTGATAGTATAGAACATTATTTCATATGAAAAGTTGAATTTTAGTAGTAGTAATATTTCTGTATTGAAAATATTTAATTTTTAACAACTGTATCGCTACATCGTCTGGTTGAAGTCGACCGGTTGCATCCTGTCGCTCAATCGCGCGCGCTCACATATAAGAATAATGAAATATTTAATAATCCAATATATTGTATTTTGAACGTGACGTTTTGCTACTTACTAACCTTCATTATTTAGTAGGACCCACATTAGGGTCATCTTACATCGTTAGCCGTGAAAAGAATATGATTTAAGAAATTTAAGAAAAAATTACACACTATGTTTTAAACCACTTAATTGCTATACATTTGTCAACTAGTTTCGGTTGGACTCAACCTTCTTCAGGACAATTACAATATAGACTGTCTTATAATCAGTCTATATTGTAATTGTCCTGAAGAAGGTTGAGTCCAACCGAAACTAGTTGACAAATGTATAGCAATTAAGTGGTTTAAAACATAGTGTGTAATTTTTTCTTAAATTTCTTATAATGTCAAGCCACAAAGTGTTTTCTTGCTTTGAAAAGTTGAATATGATTTACATTGAGTTGCAATGGAATGATTTGTATTATAGATTTGCTTCACCTTATATATTCAACACACACCCCATGGGATGTCTAACTCTGGTGCCGGACCAGTAGCTATACTAAATTATAAATGTTTCAAGACCCGATGCCCCACTATCTAGCTGAATCATTACAACTGCTTTAAGGGATCTCCGTGGAAGTCCAGAATTTTGGACCAGGGCAAGCGAGTGGATATGTATAACTTCAAAAATTATCACTTAATTTTCTTCTCCTGCTTGTGCCCTATCCGTTGGCTATCATATTGAGTATCATTAATTTATTTACTGCGTCCAGCCATGTTTCAGCCATGATGTTCTTATTCTTCTAGGGCCCCTACTTCCGGAAATCTTTCCCTACAAAGTCTCGTGTTTCTCCAGATTTTCATCACATATCCGAAGTATGTGATGAAAATAAAAATATATAGTTTATTTTCCTTCATAAATAAAGTATCCAAATATTCCTCCAATGGATAACAATTATATTGCGGATCATTATTTAAAGCGTATTGTATAGAAAAGCAATTTTTTTAACAATTTCGATAGATTTGATAGACCCTTGGTACATCAGAATTTTTTTACAGCATCTCAATTGTCCTTCTTCCCAAACTTGATTTTATCTATTTGGAAATATTTTTCAAACCAGATAATAAGATGTAATAAATTATTTTCAAACACAGATTTAAAACCGGAATAAAAATAAATTTTATTGTATATATACTGCTGCAATAATTGGCTTTGACTCGGTCCTCATTCATTTTCTTTTTCTGTAGTGCGTAATGTAGTTTTTCTGAATATTTAAAAATTTCTCCAGCGATTTTAAAGGATGCAAGGCGCCTTAACAGTGTCTGCATGGCGCTGCGGCCCACACTTTGGGGACCGATCGTATATTGTCAGAGAAACTATACAAGAGTAAGACGCTCATAAATAACAATAATATATAATATACTACCACTCGGACTATGATATGTAAATCGGACAATGTCTGAGTACACCAACTCTACAGACATTGTTTGCCATTTGTCTAATTTCTGATAATCCCCAACATCAAACATTGGCAAAATGCCAACTGAAAGGCTGATGCAGTGTTGATAATTGATAGAATTACAGCGACGCGTTAATTCTGACTCATTGACATGAGCATAATTAACTTTGTAAATATATGACAATACTGCAACGATAACTAAAATAATAATAATAAGTATTTATAGTAACTTATACAAAACAATCATAATAAAATACCTAAGAAATCAAAATTTTCAAAATATGATGGATCCATAATTTCACTACCTACATAAGAAAAAAATTTACCTAAAGTATTTCTTTTTAATCTAGAAGAATCATAAGAAAAAAAATTATCTTAAGTATTTTTTTAATCTAGGATATCTGCAGACCACTTGAATATAAAAAAAAAGGATTACAAGTAATGAGATGGAAGAAAAAAACGTATAATTTATAAAATTACGACTCTACTGTTGTTCGATAAAAAAAATTATTTCGTGTACTTTTTATCAAATACATATTCATAAGAAGACTGCTGTAAGGGTTTAAAAAATCAATGAAATCGATTTCGTAATTTAATATCAGTCCAGACATTTATTCCTCGTATCTCTAAAAATATTACTCAGTAGTAACAAATGAACACAAGCGATCCTGGCACGAGAAACAGGTATTTGTTTTTTGCACCGATGTAAAATATTAATGGATAAATAAAACGATGCGGATACTTTTCCAAAGCGATCCCAAAGAAGCGTCGAGTTTCGAAGGAGATATTTTGCAAGTACAGCCGATACAAAAATTTGTCGACAAAAACAAAATTTTATCTAGAGCCGAACAACTCGGCAGAAGTCTCAACTTTATTTGTTTTTCCATTCGCATTCCTAACTTTTTGCATATTCGCATTTTGAATCACTTTAACGAAAAATGAACCGGGAAACATTGGCGGGAAAACTTCGAGTGGGGTGCGCGTTCAATTATTTCTTTTTTATTCACATTTTTTGCCTCTACTTGCATCTCGCCATTATGTTCTAATGAAAAACACGAGGGCGGAAATGAGACGAAAAGGATTGGAGAAGAGAAAGTCGATATTCCGGCGGCCGCGGTGTGAGCCCGGGCGGGGGGGAAAAGTTGGCTCTTAATCATTTTAATAATACTTCATATCTGTTGTATAAATAAGTTCAGCCGTTTACGCACTTCATTTATTCCCAGTAGCCCTTCAAACCGCTGCGCTGTTTCAATTTAATGTAAATAAACTTCTTCGTGAAACGAATCAAGCCACAGGTACCTTTTCATCACACAAAAAGAAAAATGTTATTTGAGATAAGTATTTTTTAAAAACATGAATTAAAATGAAAATATTTTCTCTGTGAAAAGAATTGAACTATAAATATACTTACATATTAGAGAAATTTTTAAGAAGAAAAAAGGAAAATGAATTATTTTTTAAATATGAAATTTACATTATTAAGTCTTAAGCAATTAAATAACTTAACCTCTGTACTACGCTAAGTATTTTATAAAAGTAATTTTCAGTCCAATACTTTTAATTTTTTAGTCTATCAGCGGAATTTTCAGCTAAATTCCTTTTTTCATGAACGAACGATATCTTCTATGTAACAAAAGTACAAAATTGATTAAGATAACATTAAAAATTATGTTTCGTACTTATATGGTTTAAGTATAAGATGACTGTAATATAGTCTATACATACACTTAGTTTTTATTTCATTGTTTTCTCGTTTAATTTCTAATATCTAATATAAATCAAAGTAGTGTTGGCGTTTCCGGCTGTTTGCGCATAAACCAATCAACACCTAGTACGAATTTCTACCTAATGGGATGAAAAATAGTGTATAGAATCAAATATTTACACAGATTTCTACTTATATTCAGATACATTCCCCATAAACCTCAGTAAACCTTTGTGGTCATACATTTTAAATTGTTCTGTGCTTTCACATAATTCCTCAATGAAATTTCAATATTCATTGATTCTATTTAAGTAATAATTAAATCAATACAATTCTTCAAACACATTAAGTTATAATTCTAAATGAATTATCTTTACTTAAATACCTCGTACTTTGAACAAACCAAAGCCAAAACTCAACAAAAGCAAGCTTTTTCACATATTTTAAATGAAGCGCATTTCATAAGCGCAATCTCAGTTTTATTCTCTACTTGAAAGCTGGTATAATATTTGTACTAACGAGTATATCTCGCTCTCGAATTTGGAGCTTTCTCCCCTGGGCCACGCTTAATTCTGCTACTACCCTTTTATGTAAGAGCAGCGCGATGAATGTCTGAAAATGTATCATCAGTGCGCGCGGAAGGAGAGCTTCTTTTAAAAGAGTTTATTCATAGAGCACTCGCGTGTGTGGGTCTTCTATCTTTCACTCGGTGCCCGGGTGCAATACCTACATATGTAGCGGGAGTATCTATACGTTAGTAATATACTTTATTCGTAAGATATGTTTCAGTGAAGAGCGCTCTTCTGAATGAGTATATGTACTTGTACTTTCGGAAAATTCTTTGGTTTTATAAGTTATTTGATACTAAATATGTTAAAAAATAAATAGAAAATAAATTGAGAAGAAAAAATTAAATACTAAAATTTATTAATATTTTCATTCACATATTTTAAAATAACGCTATATTTTCAAAAATATAATATACTATGTTTGTTGTTAAAAAAAGGAGAATTATGGACCTGCAGTCCGAACACTCCCACATACTTCATTGTACGCTCACTTGAAGAAGGAAACAGATGTTTCTGAAACATGTAGTGATATAGATATCAAATAAAAGTAGTATTTTCATTTATAATTAATTAAAATGGAGTTCCACAAAGTTAACGCCTCCATATTTGATTATTTATCATTAGAATTTTTTATATCTGCTTTCATTTGGACGTTCATTATCTTGATGTTTTATTTACGAATATATTTTACTACTACCATTTTCTATTCAACAACATTATTTATTTTCTCTCCAAATTTAAATTTTTTCCGGGAAATGAACCTATAGATAGAGACCGAAGGATTAAATCGATCCAGTATAAAAAGTCATTACCTTAAGTAATGTTTGTTTTTTAATAAATTAATAAATAACGTTTTTATAAGCTTTTCTCAATTATTTGCTAAATACAACCTAAAGAGTATAGTTTCAATTCATAATTCCTAAACAAGTAAAAGCTAGTTACATGTTTAGGAATTACGTATTAAAACTACGTGTGTATATTCAATGTACGCAAATATATAGTTCTGCGTAAAAAAAGAATTAAATAAATCGTTTTGAAAGGCTGGTGGTGAAAAATTTTCGGCGAAATTCCCTCGCTTTTGGCCCTGCGTTAGGATATTTTAATCATACGTCTGGTCTTGTTCCTTTGGTAGTCTTCCTACCCACTAAAGACCTACGCAAGCCTCATTAAATAAAAGGGTCATGTTATACCAGGGTTATTCTACCAAGCCAAGGGAAAAATATTCAAATATGAAAGGAAAATTTTGCTGATACAGTTATTACTGCTGAGAAATGAATATGCCTAGAAGGCCAAGACCCTACGATCGCATTCATATTTTACTCGATCCGTTGTTAAAAAAAGACGTTATAACTGCTTACAGAGACAAAGGAGATTGAAGTTAAGTACAAGATGAATTACACTGCACTATTTGAATGGAATAATAATTTACCAAAAAGGTTATATTAATATTTTTCTAATTAAAACATATTTTCTATTGCATTTCTGTGAAATATCAATCAAGCGCATTCTCATCGTATTCAAGTATCGCATTCACATTTGTACTAGTTAAAATATATTTTTACAGACACTCAATGTGAAATTACATTCGTTGCCGAACTAAACTTGACTACTTTCCAGTTCATATGTCTCTTTCAGTTCTACTCTCAAACTCTAACCTAACCTAACCTAGAGATGAATATTCATTATGACAGCATTATGTCGCAGCCTATGTATTTTCAAATTCATTAATAAATGCATAAATATAAAGATCCATATTTTAATTTGAATATATAAAAAAAGCATAATTTAATATAGGTACCTAATCGAGATATAAAAAACATTTTACATTTATGTCAAATTCAAAATCAATATACTTGCCAGCAGAAAAAAAAATTATTTATGAAAATATACATATAGCGATACAGAGCTGGGACACTGTAAATCCATTTATTGATACATTTGCATTGTCGAAATTTGTAAGGTATATTTATAGTGAAATACATTTTCACTGTAAATAACTATCGCTATTACATAGATAATATATAGATTTTGCATATTTTTCAAAATTATTTTTAGAACAGCGAATTTCAACTAAAAATTAAAGAACAATTACGGGATATTTATTTTGTTTTAATGTATATAATGTCCGAGAGGCAACTCCATGAACATTCAAATGGTAGTGCTTTCTTTTTTATATAATTTTCGCGTACACGGTTAGCGACGTTCGGCCGTTACGAATACCACACTGATGCAAACTTTCATCTTTCTTCTTTAAAACAGGATCAAAAAAAGTGACGTTTTTTTTTGCTTTAGCGGAGTTATTGAAGTTTGATTTATTATTTCGTCGTATTGCCGCTCATTTGGGCGCAATTGTCTCCCAACACTCGGCACCGATTTTAAAGATATTTTCACATCAGAGTACTCCTAAACTTTTTGCAGTGAGCTAGCTCAAAATGATTTGAAAAATAATAAACTCTCTCATTAGTATAAGTGAAAAAAGGTTGGCAATGAATATTAATGTTTAACATGTTTACCTTTTACGAACAGCCAATTTGCTAAAACGACTTTTCACCAAAATGAAAATACACTCGATGTGAAATCCGGAACCTTCACCAACAATCTCGCTGTACGCTGTTATAAGAAGCAACTTGATAGCGCACTTAAGGTAATAATGGGTCTCATACTCAAAGGTGGAGGCAAATTCGTATGATGTTCGTGAAATAACCACCTACACTAATATTCCCTTTAAATTGCTTCCAATTACTTCAATTATTTCTGAAACATCGATTTTCTGCCAACATGTTTGTTTGAATTTGTTTGAGTACGCGGGAATCGCAGACAACAATAATATTTTAAATGTATGACAATCAGCCGTTATCTGAAATAAGCAATTCTGCTATTTCTGTATCTTAACAGTTATTGTGTAACATTGTAATGTTACCAATCTTGAAGTTTAAAATTTAACAGGGTTGAAATAAATTAATTAAACGTAAACACACATTAAGTTATTCACAATTATGAATAATTGGGAACTTAAAACTCCAAATTGGTAGCATTACAATATTATACAATAGCCATCAAGATACAGAAATAGCAATATTGCTTATAAATACGGCCTATAATATAAATTATATAATACGGCCCGTTATTCATTAATATATTTTAACCCCCCCCGCTGCCTAAAAGATCCAATCAAAATATTGTCTGTGGTTTGAAAAGTGTATTCAAATAAATCATGATATTAATAGAAAATCATTAACATTAAGTTTTTAGTGAAAGATCTTATTTACGGTAATTGAATTCGGTCACAATTTAATTCACAAATAATTCTCACTCCCGTTTGCGAAATCGTTTTCATTAATATAAAGTATAATTTATTTTAAAACGTCCCAGTAGAATTTGTCCGTTTCTCATTATAGGCGCCATTGTTTAAAACTCGTCCTGTGATTGAACACCATCTGTGGCCAGAACGCGGAGCTCAAACTGCCGCAATCCAGTCCGGAACAAAAGATAGGCATACATCATTTTGTTTCTGTACTTCTGAGTAATGTCAGAAGAAATCGTCGGTTTGAAATAATACCGGAAGGGAAGATAATAAATATTACGGTGATAAAACATAAACGTTGACAAAAGCATTAATTTTCATTTACTTATAATATTTTTAACCTTATTTTCAAACATTTTAATAGGTTCATTTAAATTATTCACTGCGCATATATGCTATGTACCTATAAGAATACACCAATTATTGCGGGTTTCGAATTTTTATGGTTGACACATTAACATATAGAAGCGATTATGAAGAAATGGTTTTCGATAATTAATTATAGCAAATAATTTTTTTATATCATTACGATATTTTCCCACAATTGCGTCTGCTGGATTCAGAAATAAACAGCACAATAAAATAAATCGAGCCTAAGAGAAAAATTAAATAGGCATTTTACTTTAAAAAATGGTAGCAACAGATCTCTTGCCATTTGAAAAATTAGTTCTCGTACACTAAATGTGGAATATTGGAGCAAAGGCAGCGCAATATCCAAAAAAAAATAATGCATTCACCTAGGATTACTAATTTAAAACGTATTGAATTCTAGATTTAATGTATTCATCCCTTCCAAAAACATGTTTTTTATAAAATGTAGAATTCAATACATTATAAATTATTAATCTTCGATAACTGCATTAAATTTTTTTTGGATATTACTGCCTTCGCTTTTATACTCCACACATTTGCTTTCGGTCTGCTCATCGCGAGCAGTATTGTATGAAATTAAATACAAAGTTTAAACATTTTTTTTTTAATTTTTATAAGTTTACCGAAGTGTTTTATTTTTTGTAACATATTATCTAAGTGCTAATACCTTTTACAATAGTATACCGGCACAATAATTCTTTACGACTGTATGTAAACCTTTCATATATTAGCAATATGGTGAACATTTTACTCTGATAATTCCTATAATTATTAGCGATGTGGTGCTTTGCATGCATTAATTTTTAATAGAAATATGTCTACCGACGCAAGACTAGCGATACACATTCAATAATTCTGCTACCATCACTGATGTATGGATGTGAAGCTTGGAGCTAGCAGAAGAGGAATGAAAATAGACTGAATTCAAATCCATTTATGATATAGTAAAGAATGAAAATAGTAAGGATGAATGTAAAGCTGATCTTAGCATAATTAATAGAATTAAAAAAAGGTCGTTCAGGTGGTTTGGGAATGTTGAACGAATGAATGAGGAAAGAAAGGTATATAAGACGAGTGCTGACGGCGCCAGAAAGAGAAGGCGACCACGGAAGATGTGGCATGACCAGATTAACCAGATTCTGGAAGATGATCCTATTAGAAGCTTCAACTTCGAGCTTGCACTTTGATGAGGGGAGAGTTGTGTGTAAGGGAAGAAGAGTGTGGCGCTCTATCCTTTCTACCTACCGCCACGAGGAAACGGCGTAATGGAAAGTAAGGGAACATTTTTCTGGAATGGGGAAATAATCACAAGTCAAAATAGCTCACTTTTCAGGAAATAATTTTTTTTAAAGAAATTAATACATTTTTATTTTGAATAAAATATACAGATAGCCATAGCCATCTAAGCCGTCTGTGTAGTGTAAAAAAAAGCGAAAAAAATCTTACGACGTATTTATGGATCCGTGAATGATGGAGCGTGGATAATGAGACAATGACAAGAGAATGCTCGATTCTCGAATCCCAAAAGGGATACGCGATGGAAATCCAAAGCAGCAGAAGCCATGTCATGGAAACGGAAGATTAGCAGTGCCAGAATTTAGTAGCACAATCGGAGAAGAAGAATGTTACTATACATTCTATAACTGATAAAAATAACATAATAAAGAGGCCGATCTAAATATATAAGTTACAAATTATTGTGTATTTAATGCAAACATTTTTTTAATGAACTTATTGTAAAACATAAAATAAAATAATGCCATACAAATTATTTTAGACTCTTGATATTTCATTTGAGTAATTTACTTTTAACTTGATTAATTTTTTACGTAATTAATTACAAGGAGCTTATTTAATACATAAAATACATTTTCTGTAAGTGTAAGAATTTCCATTGATAGATAGTTATTATAGTACGCTCGGCAACATAACGATTTTAATGCTACTAGTTTTACAAATATCTTAATTACTAAAACAATTGTAGCGTTTTCTAAAACTATCGCTGCAATGGTTGTTTATAAGTTTTTGTAAAAAAAACTAACAGAGTTTATATTTACTGAAGTGAACAAGTATTACAAATTCACGATTTATTATAAAAATAAGACCATTGTTGCAATTTTTATACAAATTCTAAATAGCGAAAAAATTCTCAATCTGAAGTACCACCGAAACGATGGTAGGTGAAGTACTTCTTTAAAACACGGAGATAATGAAAATAATATTTTTATTTAATTTCTTCTCGCCGTTCGTTTATAATAAAGACATACATATCTGAAACTTTTGCTCAACAAAATATTCTAGCATAACAATGTGATTCTTCATTATTATTTTAAACCAGCATTTATATATTTTAATGTAAAGGAGTTTTTTTAGAGGCGGAGAACTTCAAATTGAAAATAAAATACAGAAAAATGTTTTTAATATCCATGAAATTGGCTTAATTTGACAGATAAAATTTTATGGCATTAATATTTGAATATGATTTCGGGCATGTGGCCACCGTGGCTGCCGCGTATATGGCGTAATCTGGAGGTCAAATTTTCACAATCTAAGTGATGAAGCACACTTTTGAAATATAAACAGAATTACCGCATGTAGAGCGATGATAATCCACAAGCCATTGTCGAAACACCATTACATCCAGAAAAATTCACCGTTTGGTGCGTTTATGGGCCATTGGAATCATTGGTCTAAATGTCTCAAAAACTATGATCGTCAGGACGTTACAGTCAACGGTGAGCGGTACAGAGACATGATTACTAACTTTTTGTGATTCAATTGGAAGGCATTAATTTTACAGACATGTGATTTCAGCAGGACAGATGCCAGCGCGCGATACAATTAATGTATTGAAAGAAACATTCGACGAACGATTAATTTTACGAAACGGCCCTGTTAATTGGCTATCTCGTTCATGCGATTTGACGCCGTTTTCTCTGGGCACGTGTAGAGTTGCATATCCACGCTAATAAACTAGAAACAATTGAGCACTTGGAAGCCAATATTCGACGCATTATTACTAAAAAACAGCCTGATTTACTCGAAGAGTGTGTTAAAATTGGACTTCCAGATTACGCCTCGTACGCTCCAGCCACGGCGACCAAATGCCTAAAATCGCATTTAAATATTAATTATTTGTCAATTTATTCACACATTAAATTATCTGTCAAATAAAGCTAATTTTGTTGATAATAAAAAGATTTTTACGTGTTTTGTTTCAATTTAAATTTCTCCTCCTCTAAAAAAACACCTTTATGACTATATAGGTACATAGTCTAGTCGCGGCCCTTTTCCTATAAAATTATTGTATCAATGTCGAAGCTATGTATCTTTTGAAAGGAATTTTATCTATTCAATTAGGCCTATACCGATATTCAAAATCATGGACAAATTATTATAATTAGTAGGTCCGAAAGATTAGCTTTGTGTTTTCGACCACTGTGGATACTGCATCTCCATAGTAATATAATAAAAATGCTATAATATTTTCTGTCATTGCGTACTAAGTTGATTGATGTAAATCTAAATTATTTTTCTTAAAAATGTGAAGGAAACGTTGATAATTGTAAAAAAATACATAAATGAGAAGCTTACCCTTTTGTTGTCCCGGAACTTAAGCCATCCCGCGACCAGAGTCTGGTCCGGGGGAGCCTCTCCCTGCAGCAGCTCCTCCTCCCGCTCCTCCCGCCAGCCCCTGCACCCATGCACGGGCGAGGCGAACACCCCCGGCTCCCCGATGCTGCGCGCCGGGGACCCGAACCCCTCGAACCTCCGCCCGACGATCGGAGAGCTGTTGGCGCTGCTGCGGGCGCTCTCGCCGCCGAACAGGATCTCCGAGCGCCTGCTCGCCGGAGAGCGGTGCACCAGCACGCCCTCGGCCAGCAGCTCGCTCCGGCGCGACACCGCGGGCGAGCTGGACGCGGACAGGGCGCCCTGGACCGCGTCCGCTCGCCGCAGGACCTGCGGAGTGTTCGGGAAGCTGCCGCTGTTCTTCTCTCTCAGCAGCGCGGCGGCGCCCTCCAGCCGCCTCCCGCACAGAGGGGTGTGCCCGCCGCCACCTTTGGCGAAAGCCGCGGGATCTATCGTGACCTGGACCTTCCTCTTGTTCGAGGGGGAGTTCTGGCAAGTCATCGCGCCGTCACCCGCGGTCTTTCCGATCGCTCTCGCTTTATTAGCGAAGAATGAGTCGGTAGTCTCCTTAGCGTCCGAGGAGCTCGTTAGCGACGGCAGTTCCGCTTGGACTTTTCCGTAATGATGAGTTTCGGGCAAGTCACTGTGTCTGTAATGGTCCGCGTCCACTCTGTTCTCACCCATATTGTTTAATGTACCGTGCCCTAGCCTTTATTTATTACAATCACCGTTTGTATGTAATTAATATTACTACCGATATCCACTACTTCTACTAAAAATCTAACCGAAATCCACTTCCAACAAATCTAAAATACTTTAAACTGTCGACACAATGAATCGTATCCACCGAGCACGATATCAATGGACAAAGTTGCCGGGTTCACTTTAAACTTGTTTGCTGGCAGTATTTGTTCCTCGCACTGCGCGCTGATTGGTGTACCGACCCGACAGCAGTCGCGCGGCGGGAAGCGCCGCTTCGACTTTATTGAAACAGCCTTAACTGCGTCGCTGTGTGGGGGGAAATCTTAATGCCTTCCGTGCGGTGAAATCATTTATCTTCCGGAGACTGCGGCGATCGTCACCCAATCAGCGTCACCGGGGGGTAAATTAGAAATACGCAATTTGATGCGGCCCTCGTGTGTCACCCATTATGTTTTCGCCATTCTTAAATTTCGTCTCGGATTTCATGATATGCAACATGGCTATCTAGTCTTAAAGCGCGCACCCACCTGAAAATAAAAATAAGCATATTATAAATTTTATTTTAACTTTATGCCTCGCACACAATATGAGTTATTTTTACTATTGTTTCTACAGGAGTAGTCTCCTTCATTATAAAGTAGAGCTAATAACTAACATTAATGCACCATTTTATCAATTTACTCGAGTACATCACGGAGCCGCACGGGGGGGGGGTTGATCATTAACGAAAACAGCTCCAGGATTGAAGAAGTTAATTTAAATGTGATATTGTTCATAAATGTATTTTCAGATTTTTAGTATTATACGATTTCAAGTTTCTAAATTATTCATTTTCCATCCATTATGTGATTGGCAAATTCCAAGAAGTTGTTATTTTGTATGTTTAAGGGCAATGTTCTTTTATTCTTGTATTTAAATTTCTTGCGGTGTCGCCTATATATTTTCTCACAATCTCCGCAAGTTATTTGATATACATATCCCGTTTTTATTCCAAAATATCTATTTTTTGTTTTTGAATTTAGAAAAATTTTACCAATATTATTGTCAGTCTAAAATGAGGTAGTTATCTGAGATTGGAAATAAATTTTAATTTTCGTAAAAATCAAACCGGTTTATAAAATCTACTTGTTTGTGTTTTTTGGAGTATAATGCCGTGATTTTATGACCAGAAAGATCTTAAAAATACAGCATAATATCCCAGAAAACCCAAACTAAATGATTCTGAACGGCCGTAAAAACCTGAGAACATTCATTGTACAGAAATATTAGCCAAAGTATCAATGGTGTTAATGTTTTAAATATATTTCAGGAAGTTTAATTAATATTTAATTTTAGCATCTTGTCCATAAACGCGCAATTATCACAAAATGATATATAAATAAGTATGTCTTAATTTTATTTGATGCATAAAATCAATATTAATTAATAATAAATGTAATAATAACTGCACCGAATTAACAATAAAACATGCACACTGTGATGGTTGGTAGTACCAAATAATCGCGAAATCAATTATCATAGTGATGGACTATTTTCGAACTATAATGGGAACCTGGCTCCGACACCTAATTACAAAACCCTTACTAAAAATAATAAATGCAACTAAAACTCGATAAATATAATCTATACTACACGAAATACGTAGTTTATTTGGCACAAGACCGTGTAGTAGAAGGACCCGTTGTGTTCGTGGTAACTACAAATTCTTTTTAGAAGCGGTGTTGGATTCGATAGCATAATAACATATCATATAAACATCTAAAGACCCTAACAATCTATACACTTATGTTTCGATTAAATACAAAACTCTCCGTTTCGGGGACGTCCCAGTAAAACTGTTACAACGGCATAAAGGTCGTGATCTAATTACATTTGTTGAATAGCTCTAATATGGTTAGCATAGTGGTAACTATAAAAAGAAATCTGTATATTATCTCTTCCGATGGCTAAACCAAAGGCATGTCACGGCGGCCTTGTGGATTTTAAACTGCCTCCTTACTGTTTACTTAAATATCTTAGGAATAATATATATGTGTAGTTGAATATTCGATATTTGTCTGTAAAATGATTTCATTTTTACTCCCTTTATATTAACTCGTGGTGTCTGCTTGCTTGCCGTCAACAAAAACTTTGGATCGATTTTTGACCCTTTTCCCGTGATCCAATCGAGCCGAAACTTGGCAACTAGACTCGTGGCGACGGTCAAGAAGAATTATCAAATTTTTGTCAAAAAAAATTAATAATTATAGTATAATTTCGGATTTTCAGAAATTTTATTGGTTTTTTCAAATTGGAATCATTAGAAAAGTTTGATTTGCAACGGCGTGGCGGCCGATAACGTCGCGGAATATTTTCTAAATTTGAATTACTCCGTCGGTATAATGGGTACATCACTACGAATTTCGCAAATTTACAAAACAATTGGTTCACAGATGACAGCAAAATTGTGTTTTTTGGGAAAAAATCAAATAATAATTTATTTCTTTTAGATTTCTGCTTAGTTTTGAAGAATTCCACATTACTCAAATCTGATTCTGACTAAATCATTTGACGTTGGAAATTCATAAGGTACGATATCGATGATAATTGAATTTATCCAAATCTTGACATCTCAAAACATCTGACATTTTAGAAATATATTAAATTTCTCTAAGTTTAGTGTTATGTTATATGTTTTAATTCGTCTTTAATTATTGTTATATTTTACAAAGGGAGTATAGTAAAAACTTGGTTTTTATGGGTTACTTTTTTAAACAATTCAAAAATAGAAAGAATATATTTACCCTTTTTGTCCGTACTTAGTTTTTTTTAATATTATTTTAAGATTGAATTTTTTCAATGTGTATCTATCTTGATCATCACAACACCTACTTATAATCTACAATATGGTTGATCTTCATGATCTTCGATGCGATGATTTTCAATATGGTTGCTGTACAGACTTTAATACCAAAGCGGTAAGCCATAGACAAATCGAAACACATATACGTATATAAGTATCTGCAATTGAGACACAAGTCTGAGCACCCGTTGGAGTGCAATAAAATGTTAAGTCATGCCCCTGCTGCTCTATGGAGTAGGTCCGGACGTTAAAAGAAGCCACCATTAAAGGCTGAAGGCATTTGAGATGAGCTTATATCGACTTATAAATAAACATCTTCTGTGTTTGACCATATTATTAATGAAGAAGTTGGATGGCACATTAATAAGTCAAGAGAACTAACAAACAAAGGAAAACTGTATACTTCTCTGCAATTAAATAGGTATAACGTTAGATTATGCAGGTGAAGATAGAAAACGGCAGAGACGTAGGTACAAAGAGATACTGGCTGAATAAAAAAGTGGCTCAATGTCAGTTAACAAAGCAAAGCAAATAATTAAGTATCGCCTAAAAAATAGATGAATAGACTTCGACAACTTGCAAATTCCGGAATACTATGTGTGGTAAAATTAAAAAAATATTTTGAATGCAGTCACCGAGGATTACTAATTTAAAATTAGGGATTATAATTTCGGGATTCCGGGATTAAAAAACCCTTATATCGGGATTTTCGGGTTTGATACGAAAAACCATTTTAAAAGAGAATAGCTGCCCGTGCGTCTCAGAATTATTTTGCTGGCGTGCTGTGTGCCGGTCTGTCCGCACTTTGTTTCACTCGCACATAAGCGTCAGTGAAATAAAGCGCGGCTCGAGTCGACACGTCATTGGTCGGTAATTGAGATTTCAGAATATTTTGAGTTTGTCCAAATTTTTAAGAACTGGATTTTGCCCCGGGAACATTATTAATCAAGATATATTATAGATTTCTCGTAGAGACGTAATGATATTTTTTATGGGAAAGTAGGAATCCCTGGGACAAAATTCAGTACTGTGTTCTGAAAAATTTAGACAAACTCAAAATATTCTAAGTATAAGAAACTGGTCAAAAAATGAGTTTAAAAGAATTTAAATGATATTTCAGGCGTATTTGCTATGTAATGCTAATAATTCGGAAGAATCTCATTACACATAATATAAAGGATATTGCTTTTAAAAATTCCAATCAAAAATAGATATCTCCTTAGTGACATCTGTGATTAATTAAGAAGAATGAAAAAGGTTTAGGATGTCGTGCGCGCTAATGATAATAACAACATACATGTGAAACAGGTTATAAAACTTTAAGGTAGGTATATACAACTTTGATAGATATGGTATTATATCATGGGTGGAAATGGTGATCGATCATTTAAACCAGCCGTACGATAGATCGTAAGCTCTATGAACACCCAAAAGACTACTTTCCCATAAAAAAAATCATTTCGTCTCTATGATTTATCCGTAATATATTCAGATTGATAAGTCTATCCATTTTAATAAGTGCAAAATTTAAAGAAATAACTTGTACTATACTTTAAACTGCATATTTTCATTTATATTCTATAACTGGTCCCGCAATTCCGGGATTGGAGAAACGCTCCGAAATTATCATCCCTATTAAAAATACACTGAATTCTAGATTTAATGTGTCTATCCATTCCAAAATCATAATTCCTGTAAATTTATATGTTTTCTATAGAATCTCGAATTTAGTACATTATAAATCAGTAATCTTCAATGACTGCATTCAATTTTTTTTGTATTGCTGCCTTTCCTTTTATATTCCACATATGGAATATAAGGAATCTTGTCGATATCTCTCGTAGTTCATACCGTATATCCAATAGTTCACATCTTACACATACATCTAGTAGTTAAACCATTTTCTTAAATAAAACCATAAATATTTAATTTAAAACGAAAATATAATTTAACTTAGTAATACACACACAGTATAAGTTATTTATTAATACTATTGTTTTGAGAGGAGCAGTCTCTCTGATCATCATGTACAGTTAATAACAAACATTTGTCAAACTATTCGGGTAAGGCAGGGAGCCGCGTGGTGGGGATGAATTTTTTGGTCATTAACGAAATCATTTCCACGACTGACCAGAAAAACCCTCTCCACTTCGCGACTCCTGCCCTATCCGAATTGATTGATACATTTTGTAAGTACTGACTAAAATGCTCCTCTCGAAACTATAGTAGTAATAAATAACTCATATGTATGTGTCTTGCAAAGTTAAAAAATTTATTTTTAATTGAAATGTTGCACCACGAAATAGCTGTCAAATCATTGAATGGCCAAAACATATAATTCATCACGAATAATTGTCGAAGTAAACTGTTTCCGATGGTGATTTAAATCACCTTTATCCAATTACCTAAAGACAACCTTGTTTGGATTGCACGAAAACTCATTAACATTTCAAAGTGATGCGATGGGAGTTGAGGCGGTGCTTGTACAGCCGGTCCTATGCTTCAACCCTCCTCTTTATAAATCATTCGTCACACTAAAATGCCTTTCATGCATACCGTGATTATCGATAACTATGTAAATATATGTCTTGATCAAGTAGACTTTTTCAAAGGACATATCCCATATTTTATTAAACAATAATTGATTTGAAAAATTACATGGCTATACGTGTCCGTTGTACGCAGACTGTCTGACGATAAAAGCAAAAGGAAAAATTTATTTCTAAATCACTTTCAAAGGAGGAGGTTTCCATTTAGATCGAAGATTTATCAAAGCTTGTCAACTCTCATGTAATTTTTAAGTACATATCCACACACGTAGGTACGTGTGTATATTTTAAATTATTTATATATTTTATCAAACATAATAATTTCGTTGTCTGTCCGTCCGTCCGTCTGTCCATCCGTCTGTCCGTCCGTCTGACCATCTGTCTGTCTATCCGTCCGTCTATCCGTCTGTCCGTCCGTCCGAAATTCGTGTAGCGTCCGTAATTTTATTCGAATTCACGGCTAAAAAAACAAGATAGGCTAGGCTCGCACTACGGATTTTTCGCCGCACGGCAAAAAAACCTGCGACATTTTGTCGTGCGGTGAAAAAATTGATAAACGGCAGACACGCGCACTACGGCGTAATGCCGCTGATTAGTTTGAAAATGGTTTAGTAGAAATAGCTTGTATTTCCACTTCATACTTGGAGCTCGCAAAAAAGAAGCGGTTCTGGGTACATACTCTAATTCGCGATCATTTGAACAACGGGCAGTTCCTTAAAATATTTGGTGAACTTAACAATCGTGAACTTAATAATCACCCCGAAAAATTCTTCCAATATTATCGAATGAATAAAGAATGTTTTTATGAACTTTTAAAACTAGTTGGACCTTCTATCACAGATAAAAATTTTCCATTCAGAGACGTAATATCACCGAAAGAGAAATTTTGTGTAACCTTGAGGTAAGTATTTACAATTTTGTACTATTACAATGTTTGAATAAAATGCGTAATGTTTCTATCACTATATTCTTTTGAAGTAATATCATACAATGTTGGTCTTCTCTCAACTTCCGTAATTATCATTTCAATATTAAAATCTTCATCCAGATCAGCAGAATTATTGCTTATAGCCATTGTTTTTTCACATAAAATATTATATGGTAACAGCGAAACAGCGTGTAGTGCGCGCGGTCAAGACTTTAAAAAGATGCGTTATTTTGCCGCTGACCGCCGCGCCGCAAGCGCGTTGTAACATGTTACAGATTTTTCGCCGCTGTGTTATTTTGCCGTTAAGTGCGCGCAATTCGATTCAAAACCCTTTGTTACAACATTGCGGTGCGACATTATGCCGCAGCGTTTTTTCGCCGCGCGGCGAAAAACTCGTAGTGCGCGCGTACCCTTAAGCGGCTGGAGGTAGGACGCGAATGACGGCCGCGCGAATACTAGCGCAGGACGCTATTGATGTCGCCACCATTGCATATCCGCGACTCGCCAAAAAGATCCTATAAATAGGGCTTAACAAAGACGCGAACCATTGTTCCGTCATTTTTGACAGGTAACAACTTTCGTATTATTTTTGGGATATAATCCAAATTAAATAGACCTAAAATTATATAATCAAAGTATATGTTTTGCGGTTGCGCCTTGTGTGCATATTCCCCCAGTGAACCCGAATGCGTTCTCATTTATTATAAAGTTGACTTTGTGATTGAGTTTGGTCTCTTTTGACTGCCTATTCTATATTATTGTTTACTTGACGGCTTATTCTATATATTTTATTATAAATTAAGATTGTGATATATTAGATTTTCTTTTCTTTATTTCTCATTGTTATTTAATTAGATTACACTACCTATACGTATGATTATGTGGTTATCCCTCACCACACAAAAGAATCATTGGTGAGGCACACAAAAAAATATTGATTTGTAAACATTAAACATTGAGTATGTATGATTGTAAAGTAATATTATATATATTATTAATTAAATAAATAAAAAAAATCATAATAATAATAATACGGAGGATAAATTAAATCACTCTTCAAAAAATTGAATCAAGCGGAATAATTACAAATCTTGCGATACTGAAGGTGTTCGTTAAAATTCCGCCGCTAAGAGATATTAGAAATAAAAATAATTACTTATTTTTTTGAGGTGTGTGATTATTTTTTTCAAGAAATAACTGCAATAAATTACCACTTCTAATAAATAGAAATAATATTTCGCGACAATGTTACTCCGTGCAAAGACTGCGTTGAGATTATATACCTACTTACAAAAAATGTATATAATAACCAACACAACTTAATTAATAATTAGATGAGGTTTTTTATTCTCTCATCATCATGATCAGTTCATCATGCGCCAAAGAGACAGACTCACACATGATCGTCTGTAACGCGAAATTAAAATATATTTTGCCTTGTAAAACTAAATCAAATATTTTTTAATTAAAGCATTATTTTAATGCAATAACAACATTTTGTATTATCTTAAAAATAAATACTAACCGACAAATACAGCTATAAATAAAATAAAAAATTGTAGTTTGTAATACGCTATGATTAGCTTAATTATTAATTTTTCACTTACAATCCTTAAAGTTTCTTTTAATTTCGCAATTAAATTATGTTTTTTTTCACTCCCACTTTGACTATTCAATCTTCACAGCAATTCTGAACGCTGAACTTGCTTGAATAGTTTCCTTAAATGCCACAACCAAATTGCTAACTCAGTATTGAAAGATTATGAAAAAAGACAACGAAAACATTTTTTTAATTTGATTTCGAGTTTACAGTCATTCGATGTTTTTGTATTAGATTTCATATAGATAGATGATCACAGATCCTTCAGTCATATATCATAATTATGTTATGTAATAATATAAAACTGGTAAAGTTTTCCACATTTTAAATAAAACCTTGCTGAGATCTTAGCTGATAGTGTAAACTAAACTAGTTTGTGTAAACACCACCTTTTAGTAAAGGGTTTAGAAGAGACTGATATACATAGATCGGTCAAGCACTTAATGAATATCTTCCATAAATATTTATACACATTAATTAAACTGCTTGTGGACAAAATAGAAGTCTTTATTAGTAACACCAAATATCGAAGATTGTGGTTTATATAAACAGGCGATTTTTGAACTTATCTCAAAATGTACTTTTTTAAATTTATTTTTTTTATTTATTTTAAAAATCCTTGTTTACAAATAAAGATACTTAATACTAATTTAACAATAAACATAGGATAAATTACACATTTTTTTTGTTTTGTTTAATTTGTGGATTATGCCACTCTACTAGGCTACGCCTGTCCCAGAGTGGCGTTATAGAACACAATTATAATATTTTTTCGAGTTCGTCAGTAGTATTAATTTTCATAAGGTAGTAATTATGTATCTATAGAGTATCAAGTGGAATTTTGAGTTGAAATTTCGTAATGTTCGTCACTTTTAGTTTTGTCAAGTTGTGTAAATTGTGTTCTGTCTGTAAGGTAAGATTTGAACCAGTTGTAACTTGCTTCCGAAAGTCCAGTCTGTTTTAGTTTGTGAAGCATTTTTTCATGTGAAACTGTGTCAAAAGCTTTTGTCAAGTCTAGTGCTATTGCTATACATTTTTTATTATTTATTTATTTATTTATTTATTTTATTTATTTAATGTATTATTGTCAAGTTTGTCTGAAATATAACCAATAACTTCCTGTATTGCTTCTTGTGTACCCCGATTTTTTCTAAATCCAAACTGGTTGTTGGCTAAAATTTGATATTTTTCTAAAAAGTTGGTGGATTGATTACAAACACATTTCTCTAGCAGCCTAGATAGTAAATTTAGGATGGATATAGGTCGGTAGTTATTTGGATCGTCTTTATTGCCAGCTTTATGTATGGGTGTGATTTTAGCCTCATATTATTCTTCATATTATCATAATAATCATATTAATCTTCCAAAATCATATATATAATGCCTATATATTTAGTTATAACAAATCATTGAACACTTGCTTGTTAATCACTTTATTGTATAATGCATATTCTTTTTTCTTTTTCCTCGTTTTATTTCAAAACGCAGTTGAAAAAACATTGAATAAATCGATATAAACTTTTCATCTTACTCAAAATCAGGGGTAGGTACTTACTTTAAGTAAATATGTCATTTTAAAGATAATTTTAAAAGATATTTTTGTTCGCAATCTTAGTATCATAATTGAACGAGAATTTATGAATATTCTTTTTACATTTTGTTAAATTTGTAAAACACTTTAAAAAAGTTTTAAGAGATTCAAAGTTTTCATATATTTTAGTCATCTTAAATATGCTCCTCGTCCCATATATTTTATTTTAAATTTATTTCCACAAATACCTAATTTTTTCAATAAGAGTCAGAGCGTACAGACCCGATACTCAATCATGTTAATACTTTTCAGTTGCTCCTGAAACAATAAATAATTTCAGCTGAAAGCAAATATTTATTTGTAGGGGAACACGCAATCCCTTTGACAGGGATAAAATATATCATTCTTTTCACTTGACATGCGATGTGCGATTGTTCTTCCCAGAACAGTTTTATCAAGAACACGCATATTACTAATATCAATAACATGAATTATTTCGTTGAAAAATCCAAAATACCGAGCATTGTGTATAATGTAACGCACCGTGCCTATAAAAGTCGATTTTGGGAATGAAAAATTGCATCGACTACATGAAAACATTTATTTTTTAATACAAAAACCGTTTGTTTGAACATCTAAATATAATAACATCGTTGTCTGTCCGTCTACCGGTCCGTAAATTCGTAACTTGCTGGAATTAAAACTTTAGATAATTAGAGTATGACATGCAATCAGCACGCCGTTTGAGCAACACGCAATGGTCAAAATTACACGGTCTTGACATTTTTATATTTTATTGTTTATTATATTTAGTTTTAGGCTAAAAATATTGTCAATTTAAAAAAAAAATTGTTTTCTATTCATGAATTTTCATCTTGAAAGTCCTGCAATTATTATATTCCGTGATTTTTCACATTAAACAAATTAGACTATTCAATTATAAATATCGAAGATATTCCATTTTAAATTTTTTGAAATACATAGATTTATAATTGTATAAACTAGAGTGTATGCCTTAACGTTTTGGAATTTATTGCAGTCGTATAAAATTGAAACCTATTTTTACATAAAGTACAATAAAAGATATATCATCTATGATAAAATTAGCTATGTATATCTCTTTTATCTAATAGATTTTTATATGAAAACTATTTAATATTTGATTGAATGTTAGGATTCGTAAAGGACGCATATCCATTTAAGTATCAGTTAAATTTATATGTATTCGTATAATTATTCCACAGTTGGAAAAGAACTCGGTTTACGTTTATCCCAAAATGTTCATGATTTTCTTAAATAAAATTAATTTTACAATTTTAATTTAATTTTCAAAGAAAATTAAAATCAAGAAAAATCTTCCGGTTGATGAAAATAAATTCCATCCAAACCCTAAAATGGTTTGAGAAGAGAATAATTATTATGTTGAAAATGTCAGGGTCTTCTGACCAAAAAATAAGTGAAAGCTTTAACAAGTCCCTACCTTTTAGTTGCGTTTAGTTCGCCTTGGGAGGAAATTAATCATTGAGGCTAAACATTTTTTGCACAAATCCACTGATTCTATGCAAGAAACTTTGTTCAAAATTAGAATGTAATTTTTATATTTGAATCGATCAGTTAATTGGCATTTACTTTCCAATAAAAAATATTCGAAAACATAATATTTACCTACTTTCAAAAAATTGTCACATTAATTATTTTCTAATTAATTTTTTTTTTATTGATGTAAATTTTTCCTTTGTAGGTAAGTGATTATCCCTATGTAAGTGACTATCCTCACACCCAAGAACCTTGATTCTTTATGGTGAGGTATAACATATATAATAATTTGATTATCAAAATATTAGTTATCATTGTTTAAAAAAGTCATATGTTTTTATCTATTAAATAAAAAATAAAAAAATAATAATTCATTGAAACAAACAATGTTTCTAGAATTTTTCGCGATCGGTTTACATAGTTCACTTATAATATTTTCTAAATTTGACGTGTGTCCGTTTATATGGAACTAATTCCATGTATATCTGACAATCAATGACTGTTTGTGAAAACATACATCCAAACCAAAAACGTACATTCAAAACTATTAAAAAAATTATGTTAAAAATTGTGACACAGTTTATATATTTTTTTAAGTGGAAATAGCTGCATTTAAATAGACAGTCCACTGTGCTTAGCTCATTAATTTTTTTATATTTTTATTTTCAAAGTTTTAAATTAATCACACACATAAAATATTTTTGTATCTTGAAAGAATATTTAGTGTAAACAAAAATATTGAGGTGGTAGAATGTTACGCGCACGTGTGAAACTATTTAACCTTTATATTGACGTCATATTTCCAATAAGTCCAATAACGTTCAAGTACACTATCTATTATATTATATAATAGCAATTATCTTCACGCCAACTACTCCGGGTTATTGTTCTACGTCTTTCCTCGTTTCAAAGCTCCCGACTAATCCATTTACTGCTGGCTCTGTACCGATAATTTTTCCATCATTTACCCCCTAAGCTTTTCTCATTGCTATCTTCTCCGATCGGAAAAACCAGAGCAGAAAAATTGATCTTAATCAATTTGTAAATTCAAGAAAACCTCTCTTGGGAATAATCGTATTTATATAGGAAAAATAAATACCATTAGTTAAATATCTTGTACATGAAATGTTATTATATACGTTTTTTTAAATTAAGTATTACGTACATAGTTTCATCTCTTTTTAAGAGTATTAATACTGATTATAAACCTTTTTAGCTGAATGTATAAATATAAATAGTAAATAAATTATAATTAATAAGAATATTTGAAAAAGTAAGTATATATTAATTAAAGTACATATTTGTATGTACACCTGAATGTACTTGCTAGCTAATATGGGATTGAAATATTCTCTCTGAATACCTATAATTTTTTTTCTATGCCTCGTAATATCAGGTCTAAGCCTATTTATAATTATGTTATTAGTAAAAATAGTAATAATTATGTAAAAATATTAATGAGCCATTTTTCTCATATTTTTGCATTTTTATATTTTTTCCGCTTGATGTATTTCAAAAACAATGCAGAATGTACAATTATTTTGATTGAATTAAAATTTGGTTAGTACCTGAGTATTATTATAAGTACGTACGAGTAAATACATTAAGTATCTAGAAGTACCGTTATAATAGAAGGGGGTGGTTATAAACCTTAATTATGTTATGCAGCAAAGCACTGGCAAGACACCACATCCACATCCCTTATGCACACATTCTATATATATTTATAGGACAGTCATCAATACTATTTTGATTTTTGCTCCACATGTTGTTTCAAATATTATTTTACGCAATTTATGAAAAATCATCTGAAAAAGGTGTTTGACAGGGTGTTGCTGAAATACATAAGTAGAATATTATTGGAAAAGGGAATATCGAACACATTGGTAAAGACTGTATCAACTTTAAAACTGAAATTAAAGTCGATAGTGAATTATCAAGGAATTCATGCCGAATAATGGTATAACATAGGAAGATAGTATAAGCCCTTTTCTGTTCAATCTTATAATGGACGAAATCATCTAAATCCTAGCACAGGACTGGAAAACAAAATTAATAACAAAATAATTAATGTAATAGGGAGATGACGCAGCAATAATAGCAGAGTCTTAAAATAACTTGCAAAGAATGCAGTACAAATTCCACGTTACATCACAAAGGCTAAATATGTCAATATCAATCAGTAAAACCAAAATATCAACAATATGAAAACAACCAAGAAGGTGGAAGCTGAGTATTGATAATGAGCTTGTAGAACAAGTCATGAGCTTCAGCTATTCAGGTGTAGAAATTTGCAGCGATAGTGATCTGTATTCTGAGTCCAAGAGCAAGTAATAAAGCATCTACCGTATCAAGGTGTCTCATGCAAGCAAGGTCAAGATATACAAGACATGCGTGCGACCAATCATGACAATCATGATTAGTATAATGTGCCGTAGAGACGCGATCTAACGCTGTCCGTACCAAAGGACTCTTCAGAACATCTGAAATGAGAGTGCTGAGATCCATTTCTGGAAAAACTATGTGATCGTGTCCAAAATTTAGACATAAGAAAGAGTCGTAAAATAGCGGGAATAATATTATTAATTTTTATTACAGCCACTAAAATTTGACCTGAAGCCTCGAAAAAATCGTTCCACGGTAAAATATCTCAATAAAGATTTTATTATAATTTCATTGTCATTAAAATCTACTGATGTACATGACATTTTGACGTTTAGTCAAATAACGCTGGTAATATGTATCGTTTAGTTTCAAAACCGGTCCTTATTGATTTCAGCAGAAATAGAGATTGTAATGATAATTTATAACACCTACTATTGTGCGCGGGTCCACTACCTGAAAAATCCAGAACTGGATGTGCACTCGACTATTCAACCTTACCTACTTACCAAAATTAACATAACCGTGATTTGGATTATTTCAAAATTAGATTAAAAATTATTGAAACATAAATAGTACGTTAGAGAGGGGCTACGATTTAAAATATTTTATGGAATTTAAACAGCATTTTTGTAAGAAGTGGAGTTCTGTTCAATGACAGTGGATATTATTAATATATTGATATCTCTCCTTTCCGATTTCCAGAATTTGTGTCTAGATTTAGGCTTTTCTGGATAATCACAAAACTCATAAAAGCATTATCGTTATAAATTCGCACCGACATATAATTTTTGTGAAAATTATGGGAAATAATTCGTCCAAAATAACAGATTCCTTATAAGAAAAAATATTTAAGGATTATTATGTCTTTCGAAAATTGTTTGAAGCTTTTATATACAGGGTGGATATGGGTATTATTGACACTTTAAGCAATTATTTATTTACAACATAACCATTTAACTGGATATTTCATATGTATATAAGAGCCAAGTCAAATGATAAGCCTACTTGATGACCTTAAAATTTTTTTAATCATTTAACATAAATAGGAATATGTAAAACCATGATTTATTGGTTTAATTTTTACTAGTTATTGGCACTCTTAAAATGTTGATATAATTAGGGTTTTACCTACTCTTTAAAACAAATAATTTGTTTAAAAATATATCAATTTTAATTAAACGTGGTTTATAATTAAACAATCGATCCAAGCTTGGCCTTACCCGGATTCAAATTAAGTGTTATAATTTATTTTTAATTAATTTTAAAAAGGATTTTAAAGAGGCAAGGACTATGTTTTTATCTTACGCAGGCTCTAAATAATAATACATTTTCCTCAGGATTCTAGTGTGCATAATTTGTATGGTTAATGGATGCATCCAAATTAATGTTATGAATATTTATATTGTTGAGGGGGAATGAGGCGACAGGGGGAAGAAGGATGGTGTCTATGATTTGCACAGGATCCTAAAAGGTACAATGCAAAATTTAAAATGAATCACATTCATTATAATGTAAAACGGGTAGGAACTGCTGTGGCCAGGAGGAAGGGAAGATTGTGCATATGCATGGAATTGATTTATGTATTGTCATCGTGTATTGTCATATGTACAAAATTTCAGATCGATAGGACATTGGAAAGCGGTTAAAATATCGATTATAGATTCCGTCTAGACAAATAGACAAACTGATAAACAGACAAATATCGTCGTGTATTGTCATGTGTGCAAAATTTCAGCTCGATATGACATTGGAATGCGGTTAAAATATCGATTAGATTCCGTCTAGACAAATAGACAAACTGATAAACAGACAAATAGGTGAAAAAATAATAATATAAGAGTGGTAAAAATAATACACTTTGTATAAAAATACTATTTATTGAATTATAAATATGTTTTGGTACTAAATGGTGCCTAAATCAAGATACAACATACACTTAAAATTTAATTTGGAAGTTTAAACATTAACAAAAACAAAAAAATATTATGAGAGTTCAATAATTAATTAAGAAACAATGTAAAAACAAATTTTAAAGGTAACTATTTGCAAAAGATAACTATTTAAATTGCTATTAACACTTTTTCTAATTTCAAATCTAACTCTAATCCTATGTTATTTGCATGTAAATTTCTAAACCCTTATCAATATCGAATGAATGGATTGTATCCAAAAGAATAGAAAATTAAAAATAGTAATTGCTATTTAAAGTGCTATTAAGTACCTCCTTCATTCGAATATCAAAATTTCAACTTTTTTTTTTTGTAAATTAAATCATATTCGTGAATATCCAACCAATGGAAACGTTGGGTCTCCCGGTCCAGGGGAAAACCCAGATGCCCATCGTCGGCCACCCTACACGTACATCAGTCGGCTCATTCTTCCGGGAGACGGGAGTGGATGGGTCCTTCAGGAGGGGAGAAGAGAAGATCTATCGGGGAGCCTTACAGGTCACTTTATCAATTGTCACTGAGAGCATTTTTTTGATTTTTTTAGCACAGATAGACGTAAGTGCTTCGGGCCACAGAGAAAAAATAGAGTTAGTCTGTTTTATATGGAGCACCATCTGCTGTGCATTATTTTGATCAGACGCTGTTTGTGGTCGTAAAATAAAATAAATTCATGTGATTTTGATTTTGAGCACATTAAACGAAGGTCTCAAAAACCATGTTTACAAAAAGTAACGAAAAAATTATATTTTAATTTAGTTTATCACAAAAACAGGCATGACGTGTCCAAAAATTTTACGATTTGTGGTGTAACATATTAGCATCTAAATATTGCATTTAATATAGTATGAATTTGCTTATATATAGATTACATCGTCTTAGTAATAAACAAAGTTCAGTTGATACATTTATATCTCGTACATTACCAACATTCAAAAGACAAATCTACTCATCTTCTATTTCATTTGTTTTCCTATATATGTGATTTATCATTATTTTTTACAAACAGAGCGTCCACAGGTCACTAGCATGAGCACACATAAATCAAAATCTCAATCTGGAACACATAAACATACTGAATAAATTCAGATTTTAAGAAATAAATGAAAACAAGCTTTTACAAACACTAAACCGCATGAAATCAAAAGTAAGTGAGATAAAATACACATCAGATCCTAAAGAAAATGAGCTTGGCGTACCACAGGGGTCCGTCTTGGGACCATTATTATTAATCATATACATAAATGACATTACATCAGTACTAAATAAATATAAAATAGAATTATTTGCATACGACGCTTTAATATACATAGAGGACCTGGGAACAGCGATCTACAACATATTATAAAGAACTGGAGGAAATATAAAAATGGCTCCAATTCAACAAACTTAAATTAAATGTTTCAAAAATAAAATGTATGATAATTGGAAGCAAAAAAAGAACAAATATAATGTGAAACTAGAAAATGAATTATTAGAAAACGTAGATAGTATAAAAAACCTAGTGTAATTATAGATTCAAAACTAACATTTACAAAAAATACTGAAAATTTTGTGAAGAAAATCGCAAAAAAGTGTCCTTACTCGGAAGAATAAGAAGATATATAAATAAAAATTCAAGTTTATTAGTATACAATACTATGATTCTCCCGCACATAGATTATTGTTCCAGTATATTATTTATAAGCAACGAAGGAATGCTAAAAAAACTACAAATAGTACAAAGTAGAACGATGCGCATAATATTTAAGTATAATAGGAGAACTAAAATAATAAAAATGTTGAATGCCCTAGGATTAGAAACCGTAAATCAAAGAATAAAGTATAATATAATGGTGCAAATATTTCAAATTAAACATGGATTAGTACCCAAATACATTGATGACAGGAAGAAGTAGAATAAGGATTTTCATTCTTATAATACAAGAGGAAGCGACAACATAAGACTACCAAAGAAAAAGAAAACACGTCACAAAATTGTATGATGTATAAAGGTATATAAATCTTCCATAGCCTGCCAAAGGAAATTCAAAACACGGAGCTTATAAGGAGGTTTAAACTGGAGTGCAAAAATTTTATTGTAAAAACTTTTAAATGATTAGATGGAATGCAATATGCCTTAGTGAAATCATATTATTAGCCCACACAACATTATGTGTGGAACTAAATAATTAAGATAAAATAAAAATAAAAATATCATGCATATTTTTTGTTTGATTCTACGATACTACATGTGACAGGTAAAACAACAAATTTAACTTCAAATATAACATACATATATGTACAACATATTTCCATAGTATGTCACCCATTAAATGTATGCTTTATTTGATGGGTAATAAATTATTATTATAATCTGTAAATTGATCCAAAATATGTAAAATGAAAATGTGTAAAACGAAAACGGTATTTTGACACTCGGCTACCGAAACCAATTGCATCGTGTGACAGTTCTAAAAAAATCCGTGAAAAAAGCAAAAACACACCGCGGCTTGTCACATTGACGTCATCAAATTTATTCACTGCAAGCTATTTTTTTACTTGCATGGTGTTTATGTTTTTTTTGTTACACGCGGTAACCTGATGTGACAGGCTCGTTACAGCGGCAGCGGGCTGCCTTCTGCACCATATATGTTAGATAGAATTCAGTTTTATTAATACATTTTCAATATTTTTTGAAGTTATCCTCTTTTGGTGCAATAAGAGTAAAAAAATTATTTTAACGGAAGTTGCGCACGTGCAACGAAGGCACGTAGCGAAAATACTAGACCACAAAATGCCTTTGAAATTAGTGTTCCAGTTATATCTAAATATAATTTCGTTTGAATTCAAAACTAAAAAAACAAAATTACACGGATAAGAGTGATCAATTTCCGTCAAGTGCTTTCACAGTGAGACACACACTTCCGACAGGGAACGCTTCTGATTTTGTATATAAACTGCGCGACTGGTTTCAAGCGAATGGATGATGTAACTTTGATATATTTTGACTCATATCTTCCGATAAATCTTTACCTATACATTTTTTTAATTCATGGCAACAGTAACTACCCCTATTTTATGCAATTTATATGATTATTTTTAAATAAATATTCAAAGTTTTCATACAAAATGTATGGCGACACACTACCAATATCTATGAAAAGAAATAAAAATACATAATTTACATCAAACACATTTCAAAATAAAGACGTGAAACGTCGATTGGAAGACATTAATCTCTTATTTTAGCTATGACAAACCTATAGTAACATTTGCACCACTTCAAAAACAAATATTAATAATTTAACTACATTTAATTGTTATCATTTACATTTATCATCTCTCTAGACATCACGCCAAAAAAGTATAACTTCTACCGCGCGTACATGAGTACATACTCCTCCATTTTTTGTTTATAAGAAACCAAATAAAAATCGACGGTAAATAATTTTCAAGCAATATATTAACAAATAGAAATGTTACGCTATCCATATACTATATGAAAATAATAGTCGCAGTATGTATAATATGATACGTCACTCTTCAGTAACGGTCAGCGAGCGTAATCCAATATAATAATTGTATTGCAATCTGGCACTTTGTCACTTGACTGAATATACAAAAATAATGCACTCTCAACGTTCCATTATTTTAATTTAATAAATTAACCGAGGTTCATGTATAAAAACAATGCATTGTACCAATTTTCATGTATTCAATAAAATTATTTCGATATCAGGTACCTATTAAAATTTCAGTGTACATTTGAAAATACGTTTTTTTATGATTTCATTTTGTAAGGGTTTTCAGCATTATATATAATAACTCATTAATCTTATATTTGTCACTTGAAGGGGAAATTTAAAACTAACTCCTAAAATACACCGAATTGAAATGTAAATATCCTTTGAAATCTGCGCAATAGGTAGACATCTAATTATAGCTTAGTTAAAGAAATGGGAAAATATTTAGTATAAATAAAAATATTAAGTATAAATAAAAAGATAAATTCCCTACCCACGTGAATTTAATTTTGTTTTTTAGAATTTTTTTTTTTAAATAGAGATGCGAACACGGAATACGTGTCACATCAATATTCTTACTATTTTCAAACTAAGCTAAGCGCTTGTGCTATGAAAATAGGACTAACTTGCTAGTCAGGAGTGAGGTTCGAACCCGCGACCTTTGGATCACGAGGCGAGTGTCCTAACCACATAAATTACGTCCATTACAATCTTATCCGATATATCTATATACTAGTTTCAATTCACTCGAGCACTCCTATTGGCTAATAATAACTATTAAATCTTAATATTTGCTCTCGTAAATGTTTAATGTCATACGGAGAAAACCATGCACTTGTGTAGCTGATCACGGATTTATGAAATTGTCAAAAGAGAATCTAGGTGGCTTTGAAATGTAGCGCTAGAGGTGTTTGCATATCAATACCGTTATTTGGAACGATTAGGATCCAAGGTAGATGAGATAGAAGGGACCAATATAGATAACTTAACGAGCTATTTAAGACGCATCCTTAATTTTTTCAGATATATCGCTGCAGCAAAGGATGACATTTCTTGAAAAACTGATGGCGACTGGAAATGTGGAAGATCAGAGATCCCAATCCAGGGATCGCGATCTTCAGTATTGAAAGAACCAACTGCATATTAATGGATAGAAATCATAATCCTTTACACGACAATATTATTATGTATACATCAGAGGCGTTCAGTGAGAATATATTTGGAAAAAAAATCGAAATTTTAACGAAAAAGTTAATTATTGTGATAGGGAAATTACGAGATATATATCTTATTTCGGTTTCTTTTCAAAATGCATGCTTAGGAAAAGTCATTTTTGTTCTCACTGCACGTCCCTGGTAAACATTGTATTTAAATCTAATAATATACTCTTTATTCCTCTGAAACAATATGAAGGCCAAAACAAAAATTCTTATTTTAGAATGAGATAGTATATTAAAATGCATAATGCTCCGTCTAACAATTTCCGTCACTAACGTTACTAGATGGAGAAAATAATTAGGAGTTATAAAAATAATGAGGTTTATAATATTATGAGTTGTATAAAATAAAAAGCAAAAAAACATATTTCTCTGTGTAACAATGTCCGTCACTTACCACACCAGATGGCGGAAGTAATTATGAGATATATAAAATAAACAGGTATAAAAAGCAACAAAAAAAACATAATTCTCTATGTAATGATGTCCATCACTAACGCTACCAGATGGCGCTGTTTACACACTGACTGACACAAACGTCAAATTACGATGGCGCGATAATTTTATTTGTTCTGAAAGTTAAATTTTAATCGGCATTTTGTGAAAAACTGAAGCAAATTAATAATTAGCAATTATTATTTAGATTTTTTTTTTTTTTTTTTCTATTTTTTTTTTTTATAATATACTATAAATACTTTTATCTATTTAGATAGATAAACAACAATTAGAGATCATAGGTGATTCGGATTAATAGTCGGTGTGTTCATTTATAATGTAATGTGTGTTAATTTAAAAAATAATTAGTTACCATTTAATTTCGAAATATTTTTTTTCTGTATTTTGATATTTATACCACAAGGACATACAAATACCTAATCAAGTAAAGCTAAAATTAAAACATAAAAATTCTTTTAATTATTATGTTAGTTTGATAGGTACCTAATCTAAATTTCGTTATTAATATTTTACTGAAACAATGTTCAAATTTATTATGTTTAAGAATCGTTGCCACAATTGCTCACCTGTGTATTATTTATTGCTTTCACAAAAATACTTTAAAATTTCCTACCAACAATTTTAACCCTTCAATTTGTAAACATCCATGTTTATTAAATGTACCGCTTGCGACGATAGGGTTTGCTGTTTTAATGGAAAATAATTATTTTATAATAAATAAAATTGAATTACAATGATAATAATAATAATAAATTGCTTTTATCACAAATATGAGGACAATACTAAATGGTTATTCGGTAATTGTATTATACCTGTAAAATCAAAATTTGTCGCCCAATTTATTTTAATTTGCAAGGTACAATAGTATAAACCATGAGCTCTGGTAGTTATAAAGTCCGCGTTTTGCAGAACAGAATTTAAAATCGGAAACCATACACTCTGCTTTAATTAAGCTGCATTACACGTATAATATTTAGGTTTCGTTGTTCCCGTCAGCGAGTATGAGACTTTGGATGGTTCACAGAAACGTCAGTCTTCAATGACGTAGAATGTTGAGAACAGATTCTAGGATTATAATTTTTTTTATATATTATTATAGTCATATCATAGTACATAATTTCATGAATACAATAATACATTCATAAAATAAAAACGTTTTACTCGCCATAAAAGAGCTGACGCTCGTGCTTATGAGAAGAGTAATAACATCAGTTCATGTCATGGATATTAAAATTGTAACTAGAAGGTGAAACTGAATAATTGAATATTGTGAAACTCATGGAAATTTCAAAGAGTTTTTATATCTAATTTTTTACTTCATTTTTAAATGATGTATGTCTTGAATTCTTTCAACTTTTCGGGTAATGAATTGAAAGTTTTAATTTCTACAAAAGAAGTTCTGGATGGGTTATTATATAATAATCACAATTAAACTCTGTTACTATCTTAAATATCTGTTTCTTAAATATTTCTTCAAATTTCATTCAATAGACAAGAAAGGGCATAAAGTTTGGATACGTAGACTAATACGTATAATTGTGACATTTTCAGCGCTACGCAAATGTCGACGCATTTTGAGAAATGAAACGCCTAACACATGCATGCCAAGATCGACGGAAAAACTATAATATGAGATGAAGTAATAAACAGTGAGGTACTGCATTTAATTAATATTATTTATGTTCGGTGAATCAATTTACTCCTTGAAAATTCCCAGATGAAGTCAATAATAGTTATATCTAGAGGTTATTAATTAAAAATATTCGAATTAATCTTCAGGTCCAGACTGTGTACACAAGTATTACATTTCAAAACTGTCTACATAAAAATATCCGAACATCTCTTATATTAATTTGACTATTTGAAATAATTATCGTGAAATTATCAAATACATAAATGACTTATACACTTCTAAATGATATGGTATTTTATAATATATCTACGTCGCGCGTCGGTATGTCTGGCAATCTTTCCCTCTACTATTCCCTCCAGTATAGTTTTGAGCAGATTTCCATGGCGTAAAATATGCCCCATTCATTTTGCACTCCTTTTCGAGATGGTATTCATCATGTGCCTGGTTTCATCGATCCTGCTGAGAACCTCTTCATTCGTAATGTGGTCTCTCCAGGAAATTCCTAGGGCACGTCTGTAGGTCCACATTTCGAAGGCTTCTAATCGGTTTTTTTCTCTGTCGCTAATGCACCATGTCTCACATACATACAGAAAAATACTCCACACATAAGTTTTTATTAATTGCTTGTGGAGCTTTAGGTTTATATTATTGGATTCGAAAATCTTTGATTTTTTGTTAAACGCGAGTTTTGCTTGGTGGATGCGACTGCCAACCTCTCTTTTCGTACGGCCATCCCGTGTGATTTTGCTCCCAAGAGAGACATGTTGACACATGTTTCATATTGGATGTAGTATTTCACTATACATACGTTGTAAATAATAATATAATAAAGTAATGAAAATACTTGGATTTTTCGAGAACTGACAAAGATTTGATTTGAAATTGTATATGATGGCTTAGTAGTATTTTACCGCTTATTAATAAACATTTAAAATTCATTGAGAGAATATAATGTACAAGTTACTAAGATTTGTTGACTTCAATACTTTAGTCATTCGTAAGCTATTGTGCTTCCCATACTTCTGTATGGAATGGAGGCTTGCGTACCCTACAGAAGACACGTTAGGAGTCTGGACGTGTTCCACCAACGATTCCTTCGCCGCATTCTACAGATCCACTGGAGAGACCATATATCTAACATTACAGTTCTGCGGCGCTCGAAATGTCGGCCAATTGAAGACATGATCGTAGATGCGAGACTGAGATGGACGGGGCAAGCGTTACGCATGGGCGATCACAGACTTCCGAAGCGGGTTTTATATGGGGAGATAGTGGGCAGGCGAAAAGCCGGAGGACAGAAGAAAGGAATAAAGACTATCTCTGAGAATCGCTGAGCCTATGTGGAGCACCTGAGAACTGGGAGCAGCTGGCACAAGATCGTATGAGCTGGAGAAGAGTTTGCGCTCGGGCTGATGGTGTTGCGGCGGCCAGACGGTTAAAAAATGAGCAGCGACCCGCAACCATGCGCCAACAGGACAGACCAATGCAACCTGACCCCTTCCTATATGAAGTATGTGGAAAAGAGTGCGCCTCTCGAATAGAGCTATTTTCCCATCGCAAAGCTCATGAGAGGCGCAGCAACAACAATTAAGTCAGAAAACGAGGGGATCCTCGATCACGAGGCCCGGCTACAACAAACAATAGTCATTCGTAATACCATCTCTTTAAAACATTGACGTCTTTCATTACGTAACATAATAGAAATCGTTTTATTTTAATTAAGTTCTCGTCAAATTTAATAATATAATAAATTTAAATCAATCTGAAGTAATAATATCTACGCATTATTTTTATTGGGTACTCTCTTCTAAAGTTTTATATTAATCAACGATTTTAATAAAACCAAACAACAACGTAAGTAAATGACCAACTAGTGATTGAATTAATTAACGATCAAAATTGAAATAGAAATATAACACCTCGCATTATTAAATTAAACAAATCTATAACTGATCCCTTATATCAGAAGGGTAATTAAATAGGTATAGAAGTTTCGAGCGCAAAACTCTAAAAGCCTTTTATAAACGGATTGAAAATCCCGCTAGCCTGTACTTACCCATTACCCACGAACCTATACACACCCCCCCTGCGTACCAACCAATGGATACCAGATTCCGGAACTCACCATGGACGTCGGCTGCAGTATGTATCCGATGCCGACGCCGACGCCGACGACCTGAACGCGTTTGTAGAGGCGGTGCGCGGAGAAATATCTGCGCTATCCTTCGATATAAAGAGTATCATTTATCAACATTCAATTTGAGTTCGAATTGCGCCCAACGATGTGTTGTATTAGCGTCTCAAGTGTACTGAATAGATAACATTTTTTTAAATAGTTTCTCAACAAATATATCACTGAGATTTGTATTTTGTTTGAGAAAATGATTTTTATTTTTTAGGATACCAGTTGCATTACAAAATGTAAAAAAATTATATTTCCCGTTCACCTAAAAACAACTACGTCTCTAAAAAAAAAGCGAAACAAATCAAGACATCACAAATTATTCACCGATATATATTATATATAGATATACTATATATATATATATATTAATATATATATTATATATATGTGTTAAATCGAAGGCTTTCACAAGTACAATATGTGTTAGTTCTAACTACTTTGGGGGTAACCCGCGTCAAATTCTGGTCGTCAGGACCAGTCGTCTGCCGACGTTTCGAACAGATCTCACTGTTTATTAGTAAATTTGTCTGAAAAAGTCTGTGTGCAAAGTTTCAGCTCAATTGGACATTGGGAAGCGGGTGAAATATTGATTTTAAGATTCCGTCCAGATAAATAAGTGGAGCTAAGCTAAGCGTGGAAAAATAAATCTCAATTACATTGTATATTAAATATGGAGTATATGGTGGTTGTTGTCTCACTACAATCAAATTATTTTTCTTCAGGTGCTTCTTAAAAAATCTATTTTTTTAATCTTTAATTCTTTGTAGGGACCCATGGCAATAATTATGCCTTTATTACACCGATACACCTATAACATTCACCGATAATAAATTCTCGAAACTCGATGACATTTTTCATCGTAAGAGTATACCAAACCAAAGAATTACTTAAACTTGGAATATGCCAGTAGAATTTAGTGCTAATATTGAGTAATGTACTGAATTTTTTTCTCGTTCCGTCCTTAATTTGCATTCTACTATTATTTTATATTTTATTTTATTGTTACTTTTGCTAAATGTCTTTTTAATTATTAGTATTTCCTTTTTAATTAATCATTGTTAATATATACATTGTTTTTTATGATTGTTCATTTCTTTTATGTTTCATTTTTATTGCTTATTTGGTTTATTATTATATAAATGCGTTTTTATCACTATCTTTTATTTCGAAAAAATATGTTTTGTTAGGTTTGTAAAAAAATTTTGCACTTTATAATAATAATTAAAATAAATAATAAATTTAAAAAAAAAAATATTCTACAAATGCCGAGAAAACAATAGGTACAGTGTCTCGTATTATATCTTGACATTTGAATGTAAATTTGTTAGTTGAGTTGACGAATGTCTCCGAATATAGCCCATAATTTAGCCTATCAAATAGCATCGCATTAAACTATTCAATATACAAGAGTACCTATTCGATTAATAATGGTCAACAATAACGTGGTTACTGTTTGGATTACGGCAAATCCAGCACATCAACATTGCCTGGGATACCTCCCCAAACACCGGCGGTACGAATAAATGTTGAGGTCCAACAAGGCATGAAGAACATAACGTAGCTTAACTTTAGTAGGGTAATTTTACCGCATGTCAGTCGCTGACAATACAGAGCTCATTCGTGGCTGTCCAGCTCACGCGGGAAGCAACCATGCCCATTCATACTGCGGACGTTCCCACCAGGCGAGGAGGAATTTAAGCGTTCCAATATTGGTTTTATTTTCATTTATTTTCAATAATTTCAAATCTCTTTTTCATTTTGTAATCGCCATCTTGCTTATAATCTCGGTATCTGCGAAGCTCACTTGAATTCGCTGCTGTGCTGAATGACATCTTTCGAAAAAAGAAAACATCATTTATTATACTAGTTAAAAATTTGTTTAATTAGCTTTTACTTGGCTATCTTTAAGTTACGTAAAAATCAGCTCTTAATATTAAAAAACTTCGTTTTAAAATACAGAGTCGACTGAACGGATCAATGCTGGTTCTGATCGAATTTTGTATATTAAATACGTGGTATTAACTTGTATATATTATATTATTGTATTAGAGCACTCAATTATTTAAAAAAATAATACTTTTGCAAAAATCCCATTGGTTGCCAGTAAACCATAGATAAAACACGGTAAATATCAATTTTATGTGTGCTGAAAATTTCAAAAATCATGTTATTTCATTTCCCGAAATGTTCTCTACAATTTACACCATATTTCAATTGTTGGTCAAAAAACTACCATCGACATAGAGATGAAATCGACTTCTGGACGAGTAAATATTGTAGATTTTTGTATTTCTAAGCCGCCACATTGTATCAAGTGATCGATTATTCAAATTGTTTGAAAATCTAAGGACTCACAATAGTTTAATAAAGTCATGGATATCAAGCGAAGCTGCGACGGTATCTCCGGATGAAACTTCGATCTCTGAGAGTCAATGTTCTCCTTTACGCGCTTTAACGACGAATGTCTGATATAAATCTCAAACTGCACACAAGTCGTAACAATTTTCCCAGTTTCTTAATTTTTCTATCAACAATAAACAACACTTTTCTCTGGCAAAACGAATGTATAGCAAAACATTTTTTAATGCAATGCATCGGAGGTAGATCGACTTAATCGATGCACGCTTAATATCAGGGAGCTTTGGAGTGATGGCGGGAGTTTTAATTAAATCCTTTTCAACAATTGAACGCCGATAACCCACCCCTCCGTACCCACCTGCGCCAGCACAAATGTCACCGATTATTTTTATTCCTTTCCCGTGCAGCAGACTGGACCCTCCGCCAACTCCCCCGAGGGCCAATCAGAGTAGCCCAGGCAGTAGGCGAAATTTTCACCTACCTATGAAGCGCTAAGATTCACTTTGAATTCCACTAGAAATTACACATGAACAAGGATGCTGCCACACGATTACCATAGATTTACTAAATTATAAACGCACAATACGCCGCGCCGTGAGGGAGTTTTCAATTTTGCATTTCAAAATAATAATTTCAAATAACGTCACATAAATAAATCAATTATTTATGTGACGTTATTTTTATGGGTAACCATAAGGGATGTAATTGTACTTTTTCGATTTTTTTATATATCGATTAGATTTTAGAAGTCGACTGCAATTAGTTTAATATTAACATTTCTAAAGCAAGAATCCTTTAATTTTTTTTTGTTCCAACAGTTGAATACATCAATTACTTTTTTATTTCAACAAATTACAATTAGGTATGTTGTTTTTAAATAGCTTAAAAACATATACGATGTATGTGTGTACGATAAATTTCGTAATTTGGCGAATTTTTCAGAGATACCCTTTTTAAATTTGGAATACTTAGCATAAATCGCATTAACTGTAACATAAAAACGAGATTTTAGATATCAATACTCGTAGAATGGGTACTTATAAAACTGAACTTATTTACTATATTATTATTTGATTAATTGTATTTGTTATTCTAACATTAAGAACAAGTAACTTTCCTATTTTGTGTTGTTAAAACAAACTAAACGTCGTATGGATATCAACTGCTTAGTATTTTGACAGAGTTGTGTTTGATAGTTATGTTCACCAATATAAAGTGTGATAAAATCCAAGAAAAGATACTTACGGTAGGTTTATTCTGGTTTATCGCGGATGCAAGAATTACATATTGCGATTTATTTACATATAGTTAAAGGTTACAAATCACCGCCTAAGAAGGTATGATCAAGTATGAAAGTGGCTCGAGCGCCGAACCCTAGCAACGTTCGATCGCGGTCCTGCTTATCGGCTACGTTGGTAAAGCCTCCGATTGGTTGCGCTACGCTGACAAAGTATATTGTGCATTGTGATTGGTCACAAGATCACCAATTTCATATAACTACAAAATTTCGTAGGCCCTCTTGCCGCTTAAGTAAAAACGCTTTATCGTAATAAATTATTTATTAAGACATTATACTTTTTACGGGTATTTATTTAAATTTTCATAATTATTTTAAAAATTATAAAACTGTAGTAATTTTCTAAACATGTCGAATATATTAGAACCATCTGAGGCATCAGGTGGTGTATCAAGAAATTTACGATATTCAAAATATTTTAAATAAATATAAAAAAGGATGTTCCTCAAAAATACTCCAATTGATCTCTCATTACCAATGGCGACATCTGTACTGGTTTATGGGAACGAAAAATTTCGAATACAGATGGCATAGTAAAAATATAACACGTGTGAAACAAGGTGAGCAACTTAAACATAGATACAACTTCCAAAATTTGATAGATGTGTGGTAGTCTATCATCGGTGGAATTGGTGTACATTGTGTAAAGTTATCACTGAAGCTAGCCATACGATAGGTCGCAGCTCTATAAACATCCAAAAAGATTTCCATACCTACTTCTCCATATAAAAAATAGCCTCTTCCCTATGAGACATCTATTATACATATTGATTAAATTTTCTCTAGTTCATTTCAATATATTTTGGTATTCTGCATTCATTACTCCTTTCTGCCAAATCGTAGATACTTTTTTTCTTTATAATCATATATGTCTACAACGTGTGATGGTCCAAATATAATACATCAATTTATATGTCGTGATTCCGAATCAGGCTGTACGTCGCTACCGCAGCAGCCACCAGCCACCAGCCCTACAGCTCTAGACTTCGTTTTCCGGCTGGAGAGTTTTTCTCGTGCATGTGAATGTACGGAATGAGCCCGCGGTCCATTAGTTTTGGGTATAACTCGATTTATCTCCACTCAGGGAGGAAGTTGTGAACAATTACGGCAAAACCGTAAACGAATGAGCTCGAGCCTAAATAGCACCTTTCTATATGAATACCACGTTTCTAAAGTGAACATTTTACAATAGGATCGATTGCTTGTTTAGTTATAATACTAAAAGTTAAGAAAAAACATTTATAGAAAACGGGATATTTGAAAACGCAAAAATTATTTTCACTGTTATCACTGATTTTAATATACAATTTATTTTTAAAATAATTTAAAATAACTGAAAGCCAAAATCTTTATTGTTTCGGAGGTACTTTTATAAAGGTTTGTATACAAAGGTATCATTACCAGCTGGGAAATCTATGTACACTAATTAATGAGAACAGACTACAAATGTTTCTAGCGTAGTCCTTTCAAATAAACGAGGGGTTTTCAGATTTGGAACAAATATAAAATTTTCAAAAATTTGATAATGTGCGGATATTCTTACGATGGAATCGTTGAACGTTGCATTGTGTAGAGTAATCACTTAAGCCAGCTCATACAGGTCGTATACATCCTATAAAATGACTTCTATACGTGTTTTTCATATCTACATCGCTTACAGAATCCAAATTTAGAAATAAAACAAGCAAAGCAGTAAACCGAACAAGAAATACTTACCGCCAAAAAATCATACAAAAAATGCGGGAAATTATAAATAAAAAATAGAAAAATATAAACGAATGGATGAAGAGACAACAAAAAAATGTAGACATGGTCAAACTTAAGCATATGAATATTTCAATCGAAACTATATGTAACTATTTTACAAAAACTTTTTTTTTCTAAAGAAATTGATGGCATAAAACACAAACGCGAAGTAAAGTTCCTAATTAGGCGGATATATGTGCGGATATATGAAGCGGATAAATCGATAAGAATTAAAAAAATAACACCGAAGGAGGTAATCAAATGCATAGACAGAATGAGTACAGCAAAAGGTCCTGGAATGGATGGAATCAAAATGGCAGATATAAAGATTGTAAAAAATAAAATTGGACTCATCTAAAATGATCAATTATGTTTAGAAAATGAGACTTATCATATACTAAACTGCACAGCAGTTTTAAGCCATGGTTGCCCTAAATATCGTTTATCAAATTATTTTTTCATTAATTTTTTTACGGTTATTAAGGTTATTATTACGGTCGTTGTTAAATAAAACGATAAGACTTCAGCGAAATGTCGAGATTTTCTTTACATGAAACATACGGTTCGTACAAAATATCCGTTTTATTTAACACATAAATATGTTTTTTAAATATTCATCCAGTACCTTTCATACCTTTAAATGTAAATATTAATTGAATAATAAAGTATGCGCCGCTCGGCTGCCCATAATGCGTCCAGTATCCGTTACAGCTGCCGGTTAAGGAATGAAATTGGAATACAATCGTGAGTGGTGTTAGGAGTGGAAACGCGACGGGCATGCGACAGGCTGCGAGGCATTATTAGGTTAGCGCTCATAGCGCTGCGGGCAGTTCGAGCATTAGATGACAGTTATTACTGTCGGTGATGTAGTGATGAACGTAAAATTCAATGCAGATCGTGTCTAGTATGATGTTAATTATTTTACATTATAAATATTTCCAATATGCTTAAATATGGCCTTTGTGGCTTTTTATTGGCCATAATAGCATTCATAGCACCATTTACTCTATTACCCGCAGTCACTCTCCTTTCGATATCGTTCTCAGCCTTGCCGTCTCTACTAAACATACATCCCAAGTGCACAAACTTATTCACTTGTTCTAACCATTCGTTGTTTAAAATTGTGTATATACATCATACTTAGTCATTCTTTTTTTCTCTCGAACACCATCACTTTCGATTTGCTGACATTCACTGTTAGCCATTAATACTCGTTCTGCATCGTCTGCTTCAAAAGATTCAAAATACTGTTGTATTTATTTTTAATATACTATACATGATTGGCGTTTTTTATCTGGAGGTCACTAATGCAGTCATTAGATATTAAAATGCAGTATCAAAACATTTTATGAGAATTAGATGAGACGCTAGAAAATAAAATTAAAAGTTCTGTTACAAATTAACAATTCAAACGAGTTATAAATTACTGAGCAAATATAAAGTGCGTGAGTTCCAAGGTCAATGAAGTCTCAAGTCCTCGGTGTATAACATGCTTAATGTTTTCCTTGAAAGTCTTAATAAAATTAGTGCGTGTGATTGCGTTAAATGTTAGCACGTTCTTACATTCGTTTAGTGGTACAGGTATTAAAGCCGGCGATGACAAAGTGACACATAACATGCCGATTTCTGTCTGTATTCCAGCCATTGCACGATTTTGTAAGAAAAATATATTTTAGTGTTAATTAAAATTAATAAATCAACTTGTCTTAAAATACAGCATAATCAATCGTAACCAGTGATAAAGCTAAAAAAAAATCTGGTCATGAAATTTATATTTGGATTCCACGCAATGGTTGCAAAATGCAAAAATGGATCAAACAAATATGAATTGAGTCTTCGTAGCTCAATTTAAAAAGCAGACGACAATTCCAGGACAAAAGTTTTACAGATTGGTCCAACGACAAAAGGTCCACGATAAAATTTTGTTTTTTAAAAAAAAAAAAAAAAACTGGTCTACGTGACATGTCACTATTACTAATTCATTAATTTATTTAAGGCTATTACATAAAAAAATGAAATTTTTTTTGTTGTCATTGTATTGATGGATCTAATGTCGTGTGGAACTGTTCGTGGATCTTTTGGCATGTGGAACGTCTAACGTGGAACTTTTATCATATCACAACAGACGACAGTGCAGAGAAAAGAAGGGGTCTGGTTTCAGACAGCTCAATTTTTTTCACACTAGATTTATATTTTGAATTTTTAGTTACTCATATAATTTTCCCTTGAAAATTATATGGGTAAAAATGTGTTCTTAAAAATCATACCATTAATAAAATTGATTTATATTTGGTAAATTCAAATAAATTGTGTTTAAGTATCCCGTTTACAAAACAACGTGAAACCCTGGTACCATCTAAGCGCAAAATAGATTTCGTGTAGAAATATAACATCAAACTTTAGCCAAACCCTTAATTTGACATTTTTAACAAACCTTTCCTGATTATGATCGAAAAAAATGTAGACCCAATATATTGCGACTTTTTAACAAAATCGGGAAATTTTTAAACAGTTTCAAATTTACAGCCTCGAATATTTTTAAATTTTTAAGATATACACTTAAACTCTATAATGAGTTGTAACATATATATCTTCTTCAAAACAACACTTAGCTCACTCAAATGGGATAATTAGTCTCTGAGATGTGATCCCGTTTATGGACACCTGTCGAATCCGGAAACACGAAAATCGTGGGTTCACTATACAAGTGCACTGTTTACGATATCCGGCCGCTGCGAATAATAAAAGTAGTACTCGTACAAACTTTCATCGTTTTTCTTTAAAATGATAAAGATGAAGGCGTTATTCATTTTTAGTAAAGCTATTGAAATCTACAATTACTTTGACAAAAACTATCACCTGTTTGGGCGTAATTGTCTTTCCATAGCCGGCACCAATTGTAAAGACGTTTTCACGTAAAAAGCGCACTGAAATCGTTATTTGTAACAATAATAATATTTCTCGTGCTATTATCAACAGTATCTGTACACACGCAATAATTCATCGCTATGAGAAATTTCATTTTCTTCATATTGAATTATGCAGTCATAAATATGAATGCACAAAGCACTCAATGAAATCGAAGAATTGAATAAACTCATCCCACCGTCTCCGTTCAGCCAATGACAGATGGGATGGATCCGCTTTCCGGCGATATTGGCAAGAACCGGCACCGAGTTGAAGTTAGCTGCAGTCGGTATTTTTCTTTGCAACAACAAGTTTGATTGGAAAACTTGGAGGAAACGGGCGAGCAGGTGAATCAATAATCGACTCACGAGACGCCGCTGCGAAACTAAATGCATCGTGTACTTTCATCATTTAAATAATTCTATTAACATCGCCAGACAGGTGCGGGGAATTCCAAGTGTTCGCACTGCGAAAAGTCCGGACGAACTTCAAATTGAAAAATCAGCGTGTGATTTTAACAGGAGCTTGCGTGTGAAATCATTTTGTTCAAATACAGCGCTCGAGCTGAATTCGATTTTAAATCATTACTGATGCTGACGCCGCTACCAAAGTGTGCGAGCTTTCATTTAGCATTTTTAATGAGCAATAATTTCAAAAATTGTAACAGGATGTTTAATGGTTCATAATGGTTACATTATTATTACTGACGGGATATTAAAATAACAATAAATAAATACTAAATGCATTGGATGTTTATTTCATTTTTAATGAGACACTTTCAAAGCACTACAATACTTATTTCAAGTTTAGCCCACTATCCCAATTACAAGAGTCTTTGGTCTGCTCCAGCAACATGCACATACATATTTAGTGTACCAATGCATTGCGATCATGTACGAATATATAAATTAAGATTTGATTTTATGTTCAGGTTCAGGTTATTGTCAATAAAATTAATGTTTTGTGATGGTAGAGTATTTACAAAAATATCATCATCAAATTTAGTGTATACAAATGCTACAGAACCTTCCTTACTTCCTTACCAATACAAATTTATTAAAATATCGAATAAAACACGTTGCAATTAAAAAAGCGGTAATAACAGCAGTATTTATACGATCCTAACTAGCGTTTTGTTAACAGCTTTTGTTGTTATTTGCTAATATAGTTAAATAATAGATGCATATGTAATTGTTAATAATAGGGTTAATGCAGGAATAAAATAAAAATTATATTATAATAAAATATAAATACTGAAATATAATGTGAGAATGTATATTTTTTTGTTAACTCGCCTTTTGAATAGAATTATTACTTCTAAAAAATATTTTAGTAATTAGTATCTGCCAAATCTTTCAATGATATTAATATTTTTACTCTTTATTGTTTTCATTGAATTGATATTTATTGCTCTATTTCTTCTTCTATAATTTATTATATTGCCTATTGTACCGCCTATTGTATAAAATAACTATTTTTAAATTTAATTTATATGTCTATCTTTATATTGTTCTTGTTTTTGTTTATAAATAATTCATATTTACATTTGCCTATTGGTTATCCATTTTAAAGTAAAAGGTTTTAAAGCCGTATATATACGTAAAATAAAAAAAATAGACATACCATACACAATAGTAAAAATTGACATGGCGGCCGCTATTTTTACAGGTCTTGAATTTTTAAGGAAATTTGAGATTTATTTTAAGTTTAAAAGGATTAATGGAGTTAAATAAAGTTACTAATAAGTAAGTGTATATATAGCCAACGAAAAATAATCTTTTTAAATAATTACATTTTATACTTTAAATATTCACTTTAAATTCATTACTTATTTAAAATGACTCCCTTACCTACAAACAACTTAATTCATATTTTTTCTTTGAATATAACAAAAAATCACCTCTCCAGAAAATTATGTAAATAGCTTTTGTCTCGCTTTGATACTAGTCGCTCCGTATGCCCTGATATTTCTCTCCTGGACCAAGTTCAGAAGTCCAACGTTCAATTCATTTCGGACCTTTTTGATCACTCAGTGAACCATTCATGAATGAATATATCATATATAATACGAATATGAAAGAGGAAATTGGCAATGAAAATGACGCATGAACAGCGTCCTCAATAACTTCAAAGGCAATCTTCCGCTTTGTCGTGAAGAAATGTCTTCATCCAATGAACACATGCCCATATGTATATTATCAGCTCTCACATGTGAAAGGACAACCTGGACGTTCAGATACTTTACAGAGAGCTTTTCTGGATGATGGACGCCGGGGTATATACTAAAAGAGACCGGAAGTGCAGTGACGATACACATATAAAAAGAAAGACGAAATAATTTATTTATTTATTTGGAAATATTTACAGATATAAGAAAATGATATGTATATATGAGAGTTTAAATAGACAATAATTAACTTATTAACTTATATCCTAATATATTTCACATAAACATTAATTTTTAAATACATAATACACAATAATGATAAAAGTAAATTAAAATAATTAACATGTGTATCAGTAGCGAATAAAACATAATAGAATTTATGTAAAATAAGATGTTCATTATAACTAATCAATAAATCATCGACGTTTATAAAGGGTCCCTGATCACTATTCAAATATCTAAAAAAGCATGAAGGCTTTGGACTTTGCATTTATAACAGCTAAATAATTTCAAATTAAAAACTGTAAAAAGATTTCATAAACGTGCATTTGATTCGTACGTAGTGAGCAAATACGACTCTACTTTATCATTCCCTTATTGTACAATTCACGCTAATACTGTTGAAACATCGGACAGGCCACATTGCTCACAGGACGGACAATCGTTGGACCAGCGCAGCCATCCAGTGATACCCGAGGGGAATCAAAAGGTCGACAGGTTTGCCACAACACCCGATGGAACGAAAAAATCATCAAACTCTATGGAAATACGTCATAGTGTAAAACAATAGACAGAAAATAGTGGGAAACGCGGGAAACCGATGACTTTTGAAACAATACATCGTAAATTTCTACGTTTTAACTAACTTTTTTCTAACTGTTAGCTCCTTGTTAATAATCTATGTGGACTGTTCAATAGCCAAAAAACTTCATTTTACATTTTATCGATTCTCGACAATTAAACCTGACTATAATATATGTTTCACTAATTGAAACTTGCAAGGAACAAATCGTTATTTACGAAAAATGTAGTTTGCATTTATGAAAATATCAGTGTCTGACATTGGCTGAATGTTTTTATTTGAAATAATCAATTCAATATACGAGTGACTAGATTTTTTGCAGTCAACTTAACTGCAAATATTTATGAGAAAATGTGTCAACAGGCACTCTTTTACTGTTGCAAGTGAACTTAAATTACTACAACACCAATTCTATACTTATACCATTCCTATTACTGCACCTCGCATGCATCTATTAGCAAATGATCTTACACTCGAAATTGATATTTTTAATATAAATATAATATATTCGAGAGTAGATAAAGCATCTTTAAACTATGAAATTTTATTCAAGATTTTTACTATAAACAAAAATTAATTAAAAATCCCAGTAAAACTAATTTCAAATAGAAGATTTCCCAGAATGATAATTAAATATGTTATAACCAATAGGTAAGTGCCATAAGGGTATAGAATAGAATTACAATAAATAATAAATTAACTATGATGTCAAAAATGACGGAACATTGGTTCGCGTCTTTTCTAAGCCCTTGTATATATATTTTATCATATTGTTGGCGCTCCAAGGAGAGGCGGTCATAGCAACATGCGCTGAACGGCCGGTTCAGGTTTGGTGGCCCGGAGTTCAAGCCCCATCTCCAGCTGTTTAATTCCGTTTTTTTAACCGTGAATTCGAACGAAATTACGGACGTTACACGAAGTTACGGGGACATACAGACAGATGGACGAATAGACAACAAAATTATTATGTTTGATAATCTCAAGTATGTAGTTCAATCTGTCCGCTCCAAATATTGGAGTACATTCTTAAAATCTTTAACGGCGTTGGTATACTTTGTTCTATGATATTTATGCGTTCGTATAGAATATGTTAATTAGTAATACATATAGAATAAGAATTTATGCATTCGTATCAATTATGTGAAAAAAATAGTTATAGAACAAAGGGACGAATAATGATTCCAACTTTCAAGATCCACCATGGCACAATACCACTATAATATATACTTGGGAGTTAAATGGTACAATACATTATTGTCACAAAACAAATTTCAAGAAAGAAACATTTCAAAATACGAACACTTTAAGAGAGAAATATAAACAGTTTGAGAAAGAAATCAAATCCTTGATTTTGGACAGCGATATATTATAACATTGCCCACATGTTTCAAATGGTTTTGTATAATAAAAACTTACTGGCTACTTCTAAATGGTTTCTGCTTAATAAAAACTTGTACCTACTTTAATTTGGCTTGGAAAATACTCCTCCCATAATATCGAGCTATTGGGCTCACATTATAGGGAGTATAATGTCATATTGATGAAATGTAATGACATAGGTTTAATTTATTATAAAAATCATTACAATGTATCTGCAGCATGTGTAAAAAATAAATAAATATAAAATATATGTGATAAATAAATTGATGTTATTATGAAATATACAGGGTTATTTGAAAAACATTAATAACCTCGCAGGACTATATTCTTGCCTTGATTGTGAGTCGAAAATGTTCAAGCACCCATGACCTAATATCAATAGTTATAGAGTCTATGGAATATTAAAGATTGCATTTTTTTTTCAATATTTCTGACTTATTTTTTGAACAAAGTTGAACTATCGATTACGAAAAATTGATTTTTTTAAATGATAAAAATCCTGCAGAAATTCTAATTGGAAACAGAAAGTTTTTATTGTTATATTTGACTTGTATTAAAGCGAATGAATTTTTTGGATTCGATATAAGTTACTGTAATGATGGTCCAACGTTTAACAAAAAATAAGTCAGAAATATTGAAAAAAAATGCAAACATGGATATCGCATATCTTATGTCGCATATATTGATATTAGGCCATGGTTGCCTGAATATTTTCGACTAATAATTAAAACAGAAACAAAGTCTTGCGAGGAAGTAATTAAATAAAATGACTGTATATAAAATATGTGTTTCTCTTATTTTTACACCCAATCCCAATATACCTACATTTTAAAATAATGAGATAAATATTTCACACAAGTGTATCAAACAAATACAATCATTTTATAAGAATTTTTTTGAATTTTTGAATAATCACCATTTCAAATGAGATTTCGTATCAGGATGGTTAACAAACTTAGCCGATATATCAACCAGATGGTTTTTTTTAATATGATAAAATAAGTATTTTTCAAAATTATAATGCAATTACAATGTATATTACGAGTTATTTACTTAGCTTTAATGTGTAAAATATAGATTAATTAAATAAATTTAAAAAATTAAAAAATCTCATTACATTATCGCTTTCACAAAAACAATTTTATCCCATAAACGAGTAAGATGTATATAGTATAGGCATATAAAGGTGTCCCATAACTAGTATCAAAAACTTTACAGGTGGATTCCTGCCTTGAGTTGAAAATGTTCAAACAATCATGACCTATTATAAATAGATATGGAGATATGCAATATTTCTTTTTTTTGCAAAAAGTTGAACATTGTTTTTTGAATCATCATAATAACTATTACTGATTATGAAAAAGTCATTCGCTTTAATACAAGTCGAACAAAATGATAAAAACTTTGCAAAAATTTTAATTTTTTTTTTACAAAGTTTTTATAATTTTATTTGAGTTGTATCGAAGCGAATGAATTTTTCATAATCGATACAAGTTACTGTAATGATTCTTCAACATTTTTCCAAAAATGAGTCAGAAATATTTTTAAGAAATGCAAATTTCGATTTTGCATATATCCATAACTATTGATATTGAGTCATGGTTGCTTGAACATTTTCGACTCATCGTTAAGGCAGGAATCCACCTGTAAAGTTTTTGCAACTAGCTATGAGACACCTGTATATGTATTATAGATAAACTTTTTAATTGAGTGTAGTTTTGAGACCTCGTCTTAATGAAAATAGTACCTTGAAATTTTCCTGAAGTTATGTCATGAAATAAGTAGTATTTTTATCGAAATTTATCTAATCTAATATGCACACAACTTTATGGCGTATGTTTATGTAATCTTGCTATTCGACAATGTGAAATGGTTTAAAGGAAAACTCCACGTGTTTCGCAAACGAATCAATTTAAAGAAGTGTGAGATAAACGTACAAACAATTGTGATCCCAAGGATGAACGTTATCCGTCACTGTCACGTGTCACCGAGGATTACCGCTTCAGATGTTTCATCCCTCGTGCGGCAGTCAGTCCTGCGGTGCCCTTTTTTTTGGTTAAACTACGAAATTTTCTCTAAGGTTTTTGCTATAAACAAAAATTAATTGTAATTTCACGTTGAAATTATGAATAAAATAATATAATAGACAATTTTTCTGATCTAAGTATTTAAATATAAAAAAATTATCAATTTTATACGGTTTGATCAAATTTAAACTATTTCTTGTGAGTCACAATATATAATATTTACTAATATTAATTCATTTTCACATAAATTGCTTTATGTTCTCAAATTACATATTGATCATGAATATTTGTTTTCATTCCTGATTATATTTTCACAAGTAAAGATATTTCATTATCTTTTTTATGAATGGAATTATGATTTTTCAATCTATAACGTTTCTTTTTTTTCTAATTTAAATACGTCACCGAAAAATATTATTTTTAATTTGTAGAAAAAACTGAGCTGAAACTGGATTTTGGAACCAGAACACGATGGTTACTCAGTTATTTATTTTTAAATGTAATTGTATGCATCAAGGGTAATCAAAGAAATAACAGCTTCACTCAGAGACCCGTTTTATAACTTTTAAATATTTTTAAAAATATTTCGTCTGAAAAATTAATTGGAAATTATTACATATTACACACTTTTTCCACTATTTGTTACATAACATTAACTTTTATATAAGTAAAAAATAAATCAGGTTTTAAAGAAATTATTATACTTCCGTTTTTAAAATAAATCGCTTTTTCCTTCTTTTGAAAGGCTTTAAATGTGAGATAAAGTGAAATCTTATTTTGCCATGTCAACGACATACATGTTTTATATTGAGAGCAAAAATAAAAATCGTATTTTTTCATACAGTCACTGGTATAGCTAGGTGATGATATTTTATTTAAAAATAACCCATCAATCGCTTGAACCTGAATCCTGTTTTATATTCAATTACATATTTTTTTAAATCTTCTATATTTATTATACTCCTGATAGGTTTATGAAACGATGTATACATTATGTGAGTTTTCTTTTGTTTTTAATTTTAATTTTGATTTTTGTTATTTTGAAAAACTTGACAAAGCATAGTTTTTATTCCAGAAATTATGGTTATTACTATTCACTCAATAATTATCCGGTCACATTAGTAGTCTTACTGTCTAATTTCAACTATAGAGATTCTGATATATTGCCAAAAAATATAGTTTATTTTAAATAGTAAGTTTGAACTCGAGGTAAAGCATTGCAAAGATTCCAACTATCATTCGTAATACCATTGCCATGAAAGTGTAATTTCGCAAGAACTTCATATAAAAATTGCTACCAGCAACCAAATGCGGTTCAAACAATTATTATATTTTAATTAAATTAAAAAAAAATTGTTTTGTAGGTTAAAAAAACTTTTTTGTTTTTGGAATGTAATGTTTATCAAAATTATTCATATGAACCAAACTATCCTAAAGACATAAATATATATTTTATATGGGATCAATGTCACACAGAAAATGTTACACACATTTTATTACTCAATTTCTCTTCTTATATAAATTGCTAATTCACCATTCCTCACTATTAGTGTATAGTACTTCACTTAAAATATATGTGTTTATTCCCTTTTTTATAAATTTTGAGACATTTGTGTGCGCTGATTAATGATGCCAACACACAGGCCTCCTGCCTACGTTGTATTTAAATAGATTTATTAATAATTAGCACTTTTATAATATATTTATTACAATTAATATAAAATTGAATGGTTTTTGTCTCAATTTATTTACGAGGAATATATTTTTAAAATATAAATATTTTTTTATGGCTTTGTAATGATTTATGAAGCACAGTTTCGAAAAATAGCAGGAGCAGGAACTGCAGACTTTGAGTATAAAAAAGGGTCAGAGTCAGTCAGGGGTCACATAAGTCAAAAGGAACTGATCGTATTACGGACCAGGCTTTAAAAAAGCTTTTGCATATTGCGGAACCCGACCTCGAATTAGTCCGGTCAAATTGGTAACCCGTTTATCGAATTTCAACTATGGAGATTTTATCATATTGATAGCACTATTCGAACTAACAAGTCAAAGAAGAGTTTAACATTTAAACGAAAATCTATAGATTTAACTGTCGCATTGAACACCGAAATCATCTTTTACATCAAAAATTTATTTCTAACTCTCAATTGTTTGTTTGTTTAAGTACCTCATTTTTTGGGATCACAAGGATTGATTTATGTAAAAATTCTTTCAAGTACGCCGAACACACTATGGAAAAATTGATTCTAAAACTCATCATTTTATACCACCATATTTCCATCTTTTTATTTCATTCTGACTGGCGTCTTCTGTAGGTTTTCTTACTTAAATATGACAATAAATTGGCCATTTTAGGAAATAAATGATCATCGAGACTAGCGAAAATGTCTTCAGGGTTACCGAATACATTTTTTTTATTTTTCGTGATTTTCATTAGCATAACTTAATATTTTATATTAAACATACATGTTTATGTATATTAAATACATAAATACAAACGTGCTATCCGCTACATTTTAGGTAAACAGGAAAGACACGTCCAGGTTATGTTTTCACTTATTGTGACTTCGGAATTTACTTTTCTTAAGAATTGTTTTTTTTTGTTATGTATTCTCCACACCCAGATATCCGACATCTTGTGCTAACTACACTCAACTTTTATTACGTATTTGGCTGTCTTTTCTCTTATAGCGCAAGCTGGAATATATATTCCGATTGCATAAACCATCTAACAAAATATAAGTTAATTCAATCATTTACCACACATCGGTCATAGATATTTTTGTTTAATCTTTTGAGTGTTCCATTTTACTTTAACATTTACAGTTTTACCAACTTTTCATCAACGATCTGAAAAATTTTCGCCGCTTCCTTCCTTTCATTACCATCATCCATAGAATTTTTTAACAATATTTTTTAGAATCCACATTCTTCTTGATAACCACCCTTCGATTCCGAGTTAACTTTCTTCTAATATTCTTCACAGTTTTCTGACAGCCCACACATTCATTATTTACACAAACGAAACTCCAATCCCTTCACTTTTGAATTTTTTATTGAATAATGACATAACACAACCTTTCCTGGTACCTTTGATGATGCAAAACAATCAGATGAGCCCTCACATCGATGGTGTTTTATTCGTAAATAATAATAACCTCACACGCTTGGCATGTAAAATATATCAATAAACTCATAATATAGACAGTTATACACAATCATATATCAACAAAAATTTATAACATTTTAAAATAGAAAAAAAAAAGATTTTTATACAAACCTGTTAAAAGTTTATCAATTTTTTTTTATTAACACGCTTTTCTTGTTTTTTTTTCACTCTTTGAAGTTGTATTGTTACACTTTGGATTTGTTTTTATGATTGATTTAGTTACACATCGATTTCTAATTTACATTTAACGATTAACCTTAATCCAAACAGTATAAAAGCATTTTTACATTGATAAGTTTAAAATTACGATAAAATTCACTCGATATGAGATTCATTGATATCAAACACCACCGTCACAAAGAGATCGAGAAAATGTCACTTCTCGATCATTTCTTATTTGCTATACTTATTTTAACACATCCATATGTACGTAACAAATTACACCCATACTGAAATTTGCAACACCACTTAATATTTAACCAAATTGTCATGCGGGAGGGCAGAACGCGACCAATGTTTACATTTATCCGAGCAGGTCATCCGACCGACTCCGGAATGTTTACTTCGCAAGTTGCCATCTGTCCGCAAAGGACGCCGCGAAAGTTTTCCGCTCGCAAGGCGCCGCTCGGGCTACGGGCGACCGGACGGGCGTGCTGCAGCCGGGGCGTCGCGGCGCGCACTGTGTGGCGGGCGGCGCCGCGCGGGCCCGGGTGGGGGGTGGAGCGCAAGTTCACGGCTGCGAGCCCGGCGCGGTGCAGGTGCGGCTCAGGTTGTGCAGCGTGCATTCCGCAAACAATGCGGAAGTGGCTGCTTCCCGAGTCTTTACGCAAATACATTACTTGAGTGGGCGTAAAGCCTTTTTTCACTTCTTCATTTTCGACATTATTTGTTGGCAAATATGTATTTTAATTATATTATTGATAGATTATTATTCTTGATGATGGATTATTATGGACATTCAATGAAATGACCACGTTACATCTACTATTAATAATATTTAATATTTTTTCACTACTTAAGTTTCGAGAGAAACATAATCTCTCATCGAGAGTGAAGTGTCAAACTGACTACTCTTTATATAGACATTTTACATTGATTCTCTTTAAATATAAATTATTAAGTTCAATTATTATAACAAAAATAAAAAAGGAGCAAAAAAAATATAAAATATTATTAAACTCAATAGACGTAACGACGTTAATATTATTTAATATCTATAATCATCTTTCATCCTGTAATTTAATTTGTTCCATCGTGACACTGCTGGGAAAAGTGATTTAGTCAAAAGTATTGAGTGTCGACAGATTAGGATTGAAATTATTTGATCGATACAAACTAATAGTTTTTTGAGTTAGGATAATTTATATTTCATGTATTCTGCATTCAAATAGAAACATTTATTTCTATTCAATTGATATTTATCTATAATACTGTGATTTTGTACGTGGCTTGGTAAATTTTTCATGTAACATAATATGATCATTTACGTTTTTCGAAATTCTTTTGTGAATTAATTTACTTTATATATTTTTTTAGTAAAAGATTTTCTTTATTACAACAACAAAAATTGGCGTGGTTAATTTTACCAGTATGCTCACGATATGTAAGCCTATCCATCTCACAAGCAGGCGCATACAGTGATCAAATTGAAGCATGAGCTTTATGTAGACATATATTGAAGTTTGAACATTCGATGTGCGGAGCTTTTTATTCCTTATGTATAATGTTTAAAAATATATTTCTAATTGGTAGTCTTTCTTGTGTTTGTATTTTACTTCTTACGTGCAATATTTAAATTGTATTTCTAATATGTAGTCTTTCTAATGTTTAAACTTTCAAAAAAACTATACAAGTAGTTTCTTGAGAACACACCATGTCTAGTGAAGCAACTACCTTAATTTATATGTATAAATTTACACCAAATAAATAAATAATTTAAAAATATATATTTATTTTGGAAAAAAAATTATTATAAAGCATCTAGCGGTCCAGATTTGGACGCCATATTTTTTATAAGTTGAATGTAAGTTTATATGATAGGCAAGTTTATACTTACTTTTAATTTACATTTGCGTTTAGATTTTGATACCATATTATTTTTTATCATAGTTTGAATTTAAGTTAGATTCAGCAACTTTATATATTTACTTTGGATACATAGAAAAAAAATTTGAGTAGGTTGTGAATTAGATGGGCGCATGAAAGGAATAATATTTTTTACGTATTTTGATGGAATTTTAGAATTTATTACATCATAGAAATGGGAAGGTTTGCTAAGGAGACAAAGTCCAAAATTTATTCCTTCTATCCCTTGAAATAATATTAATCTTAGTTCATCAAAACTATTCAATATTGATCTTAATGCTGAAACAGATTACAAATAGATTAAATTATAACTCTTAATTATATTCTGAGATAATAAAATATTCTGATGCTTTTTGGACTAAACGAAGCGATTTACAAACAAGCACGTTTAATTAAGAATGTTCTGAGGTTTTCACGGCCACTCAAAATCTATTTAGATCTATAAAGACACGTTTAATTACATTACGACACCAGGATTACGTTGGACTCAAAATCAAGTAGCGAAAATTCTTATATTTATAAACTAAGCAACTGAAGAGACATTATACACGCGCTCTTACCCAACTAAGCATGCGACAAACCTATTTATTAACTACTACTACTACTACTACTACTACTAATACTACCACTACTACTACTACTACTACTACTATTTTATCCTGCTCTGAGTTCGTTTTTATCTTCTCCATGAAAAACCAATACTTATCGCAACAAAGATTATAATAATATCCCAAATTTTAAAAAATCTTGTGAAAATATCTAGAATGATTTAGTGAGTTATTTTTAGTTTTAGTGATACAGCCAAGTCAAGTTACTCGCATCCAAGGCTGCCCCAGACAGTGTGCATATTTGATGCCAAATGGGCCTTAAAGGAATCACCCCTATGAAATGCAGGGTTTCTCAAACAACGGAACACATTGTGGACACGTATCCAATCTACGCTTTCCCGGGGGGAATTTCGGAAGTCCACAAGACAATCCCAGAGAGGTTAACTAGAAGCCTCCTCGTATTGCTAAATGTTAAAATGAAGGACCATGGTCATCTTCATTCTCAAAATCTCTAATCATGTATAAGCAGATGAAGTAGCTCACGTGACGGAATAGTATAAGTCTTGTGGAAGTAAAGTTAAAGAATTCTGAAAAAGGTACATTTTTCCCTTTTTCGGCTTTTGAACATTTCACTTGTTTTGTAAAAGCGTATGATATATTCTAAAGGTAATATTCTAAAGGTAATTTTGACACTGCACTCTCACAAGGATAATTCTGTATCTGTTTTTTAAATATATATTTTGTTCTCATATGTAGTCATGGTTATTAAGTTTTTTATTTGGGTTAGTTCCTTTAATAAGTTACTTAGGGTTTACAAATTCATTGTATAATTTTTTGGAGCAATATTTTATGGTTCTACCCAGTTGCAGTTATATGTGTTCTTGTAGATTATTTCTTTCTGTCTCGTTGGCTTAACCAGCCGTGTTTATCTATTTTTCAGAAATTTAATATTTATATGGCAGTAATATTTTGAGTATACGTGTAAGATTGTCGTGGACTTGTTAAATATTTATTTTGGGGTCGTTCGTTTTGATATTTTGAGTATCTACACAATATTCGTTGCTTTATCTAATAATGACAGTGAATGCATGTTGAATTTCCATTTATTTTTAAAATAAAATAGGACATGAAAGTAGCGGAATCGTAATAATTTTTCCTACTCTACCGTATTTTATCTATGGTATCGGTGATTGTAAAAGCGACATAAAATAATGTATTTTGATATTAAATTACGAGAAATTCTTTTTATATTACAATAATAATAAATAAATATGTACACGTTTACATAAAAAAACTGATCCATTATATGGGTTGTACAATTAAATAACTCTAATATTTCATAAAATTTGATACCTCTACTAATATTACGTCAATTTATGTTTCTTTGGATGATTGGTTAAATTATTGTTGTTAAAAAAATACTAAGCAAACGTATTGATAAAATTGCCGCTTAAATATATTATTCAATTTAATAATTAAGAAATTGTTGTAAAATTATTGTATACGCATTAATTTTTAACGTAAAGTAGCACGGTGTTACACCGCTTCCCTCTTTTTACCACACTTATATTAACTTCACCTGTCTGTTTGTTTATTGAACGAAATCTTATAAATAATATTTCATCAGTTTCCCAATTTCAATCGAGCTAAAATTGTGTACACAGGCGTATTCTCAATGACAAAACGTGAATTGAATTCAGATTCACTAATTAATCAATCATAATTAATTATGTTTTTTGTGGGAAATTAATTAATTAGCACCACCATCCATGTAAATAGCAAGTATCGACATCGAAGTAGCGAGCTGAAACCGCGACCGCGAGGTATCGCAGTGTAGCATCTTCGGCATGTTCGTACCCTTAGCGCTTTCCCTCCATCAACAACAGAATTCTGTAATCTATATCAATATCATAATCGCCCACCTCTTTTTGTAATAATAAATTATATTTTCAACATTTAAATCGGATTAGGTACTGTGTGCTAGTTGCGGCCTTTTGCTTACGTCATTATTATTTATCGGGCCAACATAAAATGCCAGCATAAAACGGTTGCCGTCGCGCTGATTATTATATATTAAGAAAGTGGACTAATTAAAGAATCGGTATTATTCTCCGATGTACCGCGGCGGCCGCGACACGTCTGACGGCTCGGTGTAATGAAACGTTCGCGTGATCTGGGGTCATTCATCACTCATCGCTCCGAGAGCCCGGTGTGTGTGATTATACTTTATACCTCTCTTAGTTTCACATACATTATTTTATACGCTTTCCATAAATTTAAATTCCGTCCAAATTTTCGCCTCGACTCTCAAAAACAGGCAGGACCCACAATTAGAAATTATAATTGTTTTTTTTTTGTAGCGGTGATGTACGACTTTAATTGATGTTAAATAGAAAATAAAGACTGTTCACGAGGAATAAATTCAGTTTTGTATTTTCTTTTCTGAGTTTTGTCAAATAAATCAAAATAGGTTTGATTATGAGAGAATTACGAAATAAATCTTGAAATTGATATCATCTATGCCAAAATTATTGTAGTCGGTAGATATAATCGTTATTGTTGTATTTTTATAAATATCATTTATTACTTACCTTTGAAATACGTTTTTATTACGCCTAACCGTATATATTTTATATAACCTAACCTAACGGTATACCTATATTTTATATTGTTTTAGATTTATAGTGCATATTTGATCAAATAATAATACATTGGTATTTAGTGTCACAGGCTTAGTACAGAATACTGCTTACATGCTTGGGAGTCGAAAAAGTTTCATGAAAAAATTTCATAAATTTATGCGAGAAATTGATTTTCATTATTATACCTTTATTTATAAACTTTTATAATAAAGATAAAACCTGGTATAAAATGTATCAAAGATGCAATTTCAACAAATTATTTCTAGTGATATTTTTTTATTTATTTAAAATATAATAGAAACCTAAAAGGTTTATGAATAACATTTTTACATGATTCAATATAGGAATATAATAATAATAATATAATTTAGACACAAAGTCATTTTTTATAGTTGGCCGAGTTTTAGGATTTTTGTCACATCTGTTTTGAATTTGCCAGTGGTCAGTTGTTTGGTCTGTTGCGGTAGGTCGTTGTATATATCTATTTATTAAAACCGAATAAACCATTTCCTTTATTCATTCCATAGAATATTTAATTTTTATTATTAATTCTAGTAATGCATAAAAATTTTAGTATTTTTTTTATTTTCAATGTTTATGAAGTGACATATTGTACTACATGGCCAAATACATGATTTTATATAAAAACATATTGCGGTATATAAACATTAGTCACTTAAAGTTTTTCATAGGAAACTTTTTGCACCGTAATTGAAATTCCTTTAACTATATTTTGTGTTATCTTTTATCTTTGATAGGCTGTCGATGATTTTGAGTCCTTCGTATATAAAATAGTTTTATAAAGTATTTTTGTTTTTCTTCTATTGTCTTATTGTATGAATGGAAATTCTTATTTAGTTTCGTATTGTTATCAAAATATTTAAACAATAACCCATAATATGTGGGCGTTGCATTGCGTAAAATGGTCACTTAAGCCAACTAATACAGGACATAAGCTTTCCCATATAAATAGCTTCGTCTCGGGTAGATATGTATAATTTTTCTTAAATAACATGTATTTACAGTTGAAATTAATTGTTTTTGATTATATTGGCCGATTGTAAATCAATCTAAGTGCATTATCTGCGCTAACCGTTTATGTCCGCATCAGATACGGTTTACGCGAGCGCCCGCGCCCCGCCGCGGGATGGAATTAGCCCCGACTCGTGTCGGCCCGCGCCGGTGACAATTATTATTCCGCCGCGGAAATAATGAAACGCCATGTAAATAATCCAAATGGAAATGTTACCTTGGCACGAGACCTGTAATTGCCGCTAATGATGACCATTCCCGGCTTTGGGACGATTACACTGTTCGCGATCATGTTCGGGGGGCACTATCGCTCTCATTATAGCCGTGATGGATTGGGACACGTTTGACGGATTCGTTTAACAAGTCATTTCCAATGTTACAAAGGCATTAGATACTCATTTTGTGGAATTGATTTGGGCTCTACGTGTAATATTGTCCTTTGAAAATAGTATTTTTTAACAAGATTTTTATATGAAAGAATGTTCTAAGAACATTAATACTTGCCAAATACTTAAAAAATTAATACTTGCAAGAAATAAAAGAACCGAAACAGTAAATAAATAAATCAGCAGTAGACATCAGAGCCCTTTTTCGGGACCTTATTTATACCTTGTTGAAAAATATGGAACAAACTATATGGCGTTTTATTTTTTGACAGTCTATTGAATATCTCAAAGCTTCATAACTCGTGAAGGAAATTATTTTTCGAACTGAAAATTATCGCGTTAACTTCAAAATTCCAGACGGAATGAGCAATGCAAAAATCTCGACGCCACATGGCACCGTTTGAGAATTTTCAGACAAGGCGGCCCTCGTAGCCCAGTGGACATGACACTGGCATTTGACTTCGAGGGTTCCGGGTTCGATTTCGTGGGTGTTCACAATTAATCTATGTGATTTTCTCAAGCCTGGGTGATTTGTGTTTCGCTTCTGTAAGGGCCTCTTGGCCTGTTGAAGTGTAAAATTAAAAATAAAATAAAATTTCCGCACATTATTTCAAGATTGACAATTCATTAAAGTATAATAATTGAATTTATTGCAGTTTCATTATATGTATATTTAATACATGAAACACTTAAAAAGGAAAAGTTAACAAACAAACATAAACACAAACGCACATTTTCTGTCGGGAGATTTTGATTTTTCCCCAACCAAAGATCGACGAGAACTAAAAACGATCGACTATTCATTTTATCCTGTGTGATTATATTCTATTAATGCGGTAGTTAATTTAAATTTTGTTTTGTAATTTATTAATTCCTGAAAGACAACTCAGGACTAGCACAACAAGCCGATTCCCCACAACAGCTGATAAGCAATTTTTCGTGAACGTTCAAACTTAACAAATAACTGGCACAAACACCAAGCCAAAATATAACTTTTTTAATACAAAGTTTTGCAAAAATATATTGTTTTAAGGGCTACCATTTATATTCTATACCACTCATGAGCCCTAGACATCGCTTGCGGTGAATTATAATATTATAGTTTGACGAAGATTTATGAAGTAATCTAGATACATATACTCGTAGATACAAAATACGATGTGTTCTTCTTTCAAATAAGCCATTGCTTAAAGATAATTCTGGAGGAAAATTTAAAAAGGATCATCTCCTTTTAATCAGATTGTCGGAAAATTGCATTAAACTTTATGTGAAACTGTAATAATTGATTGTTAAAAAAACTGGTGTACCTATATAAAATCTATTTTCCTAATTTAATATATGTTTGAAATCTAATCTTTATCAAAATACAAAATACAAAAATTTAGGTAATAATTTCCATCACTAATGCTACCAGATACTAGGTGTAAGAAGCAAAAATTATATGATTCTCTAGGTAAAAATGTATGTCACTAAAGCTACCAGATAGCGTAAATACATAATAAGCCATAAAATGCAAATAATGAGGCATAAATAAAAGAATGGTTCAAATATTTGATGGATTTATTTTTTTGTTTATTTTCTCTATGTATTGCCTATTGTAATGGCCTAGTGTTTCAAATTATTTTCTCGTAAATGAAATTATAATTTTTAATCAAATTTATTTTATTTAATCTAATGAGGGATTGGATTATCGGATTCTTCTATCCAATTTATCCCGTAGGAGTTTTATTGGGCTTAAATCAGGGGACTGATGAGACATGACATCGCAGAAAATGAATGTTCATTATAACAGAGATAATTTATATTAAAAATTACTTAAAATATAGTGTATTACATATATTCTCAGCGTGTTCAGCCTTTGTGCAATTTGTTATTTTTTAGACAACCTAAGTTATTAGGGCAATAAAAATATTTTATATGTGTGTACAACAAGAAAACAGTTAGAAGTTTTATCCAAATACATTATTTTAGTTTATAAATCTAGAATACGTGTACATGATCATTTTTATTTAAAACTTATCGCACGTACTTATTCATTCATATTCTCCGGGGTATTTAGAAATGAGGGGTCACGTTTTCACTAACCTTGGCTAAAGGAAAATAAATTTTCATAAAAAAATATTCTCTATTCTTTCTCGTTCTTACTTGCATTCAAGTAATATAATATAATCTAATCTATTAATTTTTAAAAGTGTAACAGTTTTAGAATTTTTTATAGTAATTGCACAATTATTTCGATTCTCTAACAAATACCTTCTTACACACGTTCGATGTTTTTGAGTCTTGTGGCATCATTTTTCATCAATCTATAAAACTTCTAAATATATTTTTATCATTCCTATCGTCTTCAATTTTTTTCTTCTCATTTCACATCAAAAGTAAAAACCTGCTGTAGATTAAGTAATAGATAAAATAAATAAAGGATCGCTGACATGGTTTGATCTGTGGAACGGATGAGCGAGGAAAGGACGGTAAAGAAAATTTATAAAGCATGCGTTTAAAGGCAGCAGAACGTCCGGGTTCCTAGCCTGTCAAGATAAATCAAATATTGGAGGATGGCCATGTTAGAAGCTTGAACAACCGAATATCAAGCATCAGAAGAATAAATTGGATGGTTTAAGATAATAAAACGAACATCGAAATTTTCAGATTCGACACTAGACGTAGGGATCGTCGACATGTTCGATTAAGAATTTAAGACTGATTTGTTCAATATTTTGCTCCTATTATTGGTAATGAGAAACATTTATTTTGCTAAATTTCGATATTGTTTGGTTTGTCAATAATATTTCCATTGTTTTGTTGGGTAGGTACTTATTTAATGGTACTTATTTAATAATTGTATTTATAACCTACTCAAAATATTATTTTGTTGCATAATATTATGCAGGTAATGAAGGTTATATAAATTACGCACTGTGTAAGATTATAATTATAATATCGGCAGAGGATATTTAATTTTTGTACGGTTATAATTAAAAGCGCACCACAAGGTAATATATAGGTATAGGTTATAATATAACATGAAATTCAAACTGATAAAAAAAAAGTACTGCGCTAGTAATAATACCATTATTTAGTTTAATAAGTGCCAAAATTTAAATAAATAACTTGCATTGTACTTTAAACTGCCAATTTTTATTTGTATTCTTATTTCCTAGTCACCGATGGCTAGGTATCTTGGCCAGTTCTGGGACTGTCCAGGATCCAGGGATTGGGCTTCCTTAATTCCGCAATCCCGGGATTGGAAAAATTCTCCGTGATTATAATCCCTACTAACGGGTCGCTCTACATTATATCGAGATAAATAGGAACAAATCTTTATGAAGACAGATGGGACCATGATTAGTCAAGTACAGAAACAGAACAAGTATAGGAAGGGGAAGATGGTAGCACCTTACCGAGACTTTGACCTTTCGATCCTTCAATGATAAGGGGATGATAAGGGGATAATGGTGATGGTGATTGTTATGTTACACAAGGACACAGTAAATAATCAAATAACTAAATAATATAAAATAATCAAATAATAAATAACTAAATAACCATTACGCCATTTCGTAAAGGAGTAGACATTGTGATGACCCAGGTAGATAGATAGAATAGTGGGGTATCCTAATCAAATCGAGCAGACTGTATTTAATGTCGAAATGATGTTCAATTAATATTATAAAGCATTTTATTATAAAACAAAATAAATCGTTCTCCTGGTCACGGTAAGCACTGTGATGTTTCAGGTAGATAGAGGGTCCTCCTAACGTATTAAAGATGAATTTTGTATTAATAATTTATTTAAAAGGCCGATGCTTACTCGTCGCGAGTTCAAATTTAATTTTAGCTATTATGTTCCATTGATTTGCCAACTCCTGGCCGCGGCTAACAATGTGATGATCCTATGGGGTGACCCGTCAAAAATACGTCGTGGAAAATAATATTAAATAATATAAATTTCATTGCAATGAATAAAGTCATTTGCCGTATGATGTTAGCGAAAATAGTTGTATGGCGCGGGTGGCAACGGCTGAGGTCGACAGATACGCTGTAACTATAAAAGGATCGCGGAATAAAATATTATACCTTCTATGAAATATTAAAAATAATGTATTCTATACAATATTAATGCTCTGCCAGTGCTAACTATACATTTACTGAAAATAATTATTAACTGAAAAATTGCGCTTTTGAATGCAAAATTAACTAAAAATATTAACTAAAATATTTCTAACATCTTGGGTTCGCCTACTATATTGAAAATACCTAATGCCCTTTGCATTTACTAAGTATATTACCTAAATAGCCATAGCTATACCATCCTGTCCGTCAGGGACGAAACATAAAACATAGTTATATTCCTAAAAGTGCTACCTCTTACGCGACAAAAAATACCTATTGCAGTCGGGCTATGAATATGAACTATTTCCGCCTCATAATGGCGCCTGGAACCAATACTAAAAACCTCACTAGAAATAATAAATGCGACTAAATCTCGATAAATACAATATATACTATTCGTAATACGTCGTTGAATTGGCACATGAATCGTCTAATGGATGAAAGACCCCGTTGTGTATCGTAATAACTTCAAATTCTTTTATAGGAGCAGTGTGGAAACAATTGCATAATATTACGTAATAAAAACATCTAACGAACCTAATAATCTATACATTTATGTTACAATAAAATACGTTCACCAGAAGAATTCGTGTATTAGAAATAAAACCTTTTTCGATTTGAGACAAACCAGTAAAATCGTTCGAACGGCGCAAAGGGAAAAATTCACACATATTAAATAACACTGAAATTAATAATTATAAACACTTTGTATTAGCAAATTCTTACCTTGAATGGTTTCGTTCTAGACGTGCATGAACCTGTTCATATTAATTCCATGGGAAAATAATACATATATTTTCTATCTACGAAATAAGACATTTTTGAAGCAAAACTTCTTTATAAATAAGTAGATAAGGTCTCGGGGATGGTTTGTTCGAAAGGATTCTACAACAGCCCGTGAGTTTATATGAAATAATAGTTTCTTTGAATGTTAAGTTTTTGTTTTTTTTAAACCCTCAGCATCTCTGCTGAGAGGGGTTGAGGCTCCGCGCCCGCCTAAACCCGGTGGCCGACTTCCTAAGTGACTAAACGACCCCCCTTGTTCCTCCGGAACTTACTGCATCCCGAGACTCTATCTCTTCTTTACGAGATGTGATCCTGTGACGCCTCTCTTTTAGGCTTATGATTGAGATGTACGTACTCTTTTGGTACGAGTTTCTGATGATGGGTGTTGTCTTGAGGCGCCTTTCTTTTAGGCCGGTGTTTGAAGAATCATGTACTCTTTTGGTACGAATTGATGACGACATTAGCCTCCTTTGCGGGCATAGTCAGCGATGTTACAAATTATTGTGCAATCTCATTATGCCTTTTCAGAGCGGCGTCCCACGATTCTGCATCTTGCAACATTTACTTTGGACAACTGTTAGAGTGTTAGTAACATATTTATAATATCCCAGCTATTCCATATGAGTGAATGATTTTTATATTTATTCTGGCCCTGTCTTTCTTACAGAGGACGAAATAGAAGTTAACGTTTTCTATCAAGATTTTACAGCATTCAAGCATGGAAATCCTTCCAAAGACAAAGGGAACCTTTTTGTTGGTTTAAGTAGTTTGCGCCAGATGAGGTTAGGTGGTCGGTTTATTGACGACCCCGAGCAACAAGGAGGACCCCGCCCTCAAGGGGCCCTGCAGGGGCCTGCGCGGGTTCCACGCCCAAGTGCCGGCAATCATCCACCCCTCAGCCAGCTAGGCCAACACAAACCAGACATCCCCAATCCTTAGTTAGATCTCCCCACTCCGTCCTCCACTCGCCATTCCGAAGCCACTTATTAAGCTGAATATACCGAGGTACTCGATTCACAAAGAGTTAGTTGCAGACCGAGTGTAATGATTGCGCAATACCTACGCAACACAGTAATTATTATAATGCTACTAAGTAATTCATATAGAACCCCGTGTATTCAATTTTCAGCATAAACGGTATGAAATTCGCTTTGCATAAAAATACATCCGTTTGGAAGGAACTCTCGTACGACTTGAACCAAAATCACACAAGCAATCGTGACATTTAATTACACATAATTATTCCGAACTCAAATATTCCCAAAATAAATACATTTCGATAGTGAAAATAATTAACCGTAATAGATAATATGAATATGATCCTTATCTGTTACTCTTTGTGGCGGAATCCTCCTTCTGGTGCTGCGGGATGGTGGAATCTCTATACTTCGCCGCTGCAAGACCCGCTTTCTCTCAAGCTGGCAGCTCCTTTGCTCGCAACTGATGATCGGGGCTCCGTCGGTAGTCTGTTGGGCAGCGCTCCCGCTCGCAAGTCTGGTCTCGAACTGAAGGGGGCTGAGTATATCGTGTTCGCTCCTTTTATAGCAACGATTTCACCATACCTCTGAAATCCACGCTAGTGCAGTGACTCATCCTATGCGCGATGACCTCACCGCCGGCGCTCGCCATTGGCCGGATTCAGTCACCAGGACGGTCGCCTCCGGCTCAACCCGTCGAAAGGTAACGCGTGCCTGTGATTGGTCCGTTCGTTAAAATAAGAGTAAAGCACTCGCTACACGCGAGACTTGCTGTTCCGTTTCATAAATAATAAAGGCTCGTTCGCACCTACACACAAGGTCGAGTCTATTAGGATTGGCAAACAATATTAATTTAACACAGAATTATATCTATGGTATAATAAAGATTTAAGAAATATTACTTGTATAGCTGAATATTCAATATTTTGTTAGCCTCTTGTAATACATGGAATCTTGAGGAGAAATATATCAGGCTTTTACTTTTAAACGATTCAAACCAGAAGAAATATATTTTTGATGTCCATACTTGGCTTTTTGAATATCATTATTTTAAGATTTTCTAAATTTATTAAATCTATCTCTATGTCGACCATCACAAACTTTCGTAAGGTATAATATTTCGGGCTTTTTAGATCAATTGAAAATATCTTTTCTGTTTTGAGTTGAGAATTTGGTGCTAAAAAAAATATCTTCATTTATAAATTATAATTATCTTAATTGGTCATTAAAATGATATTTAAAAAAATCAACCATGATTATGCTTCAACTAGTCTGCTCCATTCTGTCATTTGATTGCCTATTTCAATCTATTTCGATGCCCATGAAACAAAACATAGTAGAAGCCTTTATAAAATGATTTCCATCATACATCTTACATTCATGGCCAGACCGACGACAGAAATAGGTGTAATATAAATACAGTATCGAACATAAATCTCGTGGCGAAGGCTTTCTTTTATAGGCAAATTGGAAAGGAAAGCGAGACATCAATTTTGAGTTTTTGAAGCAGCGTCGCGGAGCAATATGCGAAATTCCTTTAAAATGTGAATTAGGTGGATATATTATATTTACAACCAGAGAAATCGATCATTTTATGTCCGATGAAATTCCAGACGTCAATACTAGAGATTATCACACTTTTGCATGATGCATAGATCTTGCGCTATCCAGACGATTCTGGATAGCGCAAGGTCCACATATTGCTTGCTTGGAAGACGGAAAATATAAAAGACACCTTCGTTTACGATAAAGGAATTTTGAACACACGTCAGCGATGCGACAAGAATATATTTATCTATTTTGAATTATTTTATTAATCGTAAATCCTGGGGTAGGACTCCTGTATATAATAAAACTATATGTTATATAGATAGATACAACAATCGGTATAATATGAAGTTTTAACTAGTTTAGTCGTAATTCATCGGTGATTGTGGAGGTATTAAAAAATGAAAAAGAGAAAACCATTAAGTGTAAAAGACAATGATTTATACACAAAACATTGATGGAAAAAAATTTTGCTAAAGTTGTTTATTTTAAATTAGTTATATAAATAAAAAATAATTATTAGGAGGAATTAAAATGAGCCACTATGAAAAATAAAACGTTGAATATTTTCTCGTTTTCTATTAATTCTAGTGCAGATCACCCCCCATAAAGAAAAATATCTGATTCTACAATGGTTGTATGATGTTCGATATTCGTGACGTCACGTTGGCACAGAAATGGATTCAAAAGAATATCGTTCGTTTCATATGTGGCAACACTGATTGGTCCCTATCAAAAAATATTCTACCCTCAACTTTTTCCAATCCCCCTTATGTTTCGTGCTAAAAGCTCCAATTTTTCGTCTCGTTTTTAATTGTGCATTTATAAATATTTTATAATTTCGTCATCGCCGTTCATCAGGAGTAACGAACGTTGGTGGCCAACTAAATGAAACAGTTGTTTGGTGAAGTGACATCGCTACGAGGGACGCCAAGACACAAAAAGGTGAGTCGAAACGTCCTTCATTTATCGTCAAATTCAGTCCACTTTTTCCAATAATCCCAAATCTTTTCCCCACATACGCGGCGATCTTGTGTAGCGTACATATGAATTATTATATTATTCAATAAATGCTAATTTTTAATATTTCTCTTGAATTTTCGAAACAAATCATTAGTATTTTGACGTAAAAAGAATTATAAAACAAACTTATGTAAAGATATATAAATATAATATATGAATAATATGTATTTATAATATCTGGGGTATAAAAGCAGAGGCAGCAATATCCAAAAAAAAATTGAATGCAGTCATCAAGGATTACTAATTTATAATGTACTAAATTCGAGATTTTACAGGAAACATAGTCGATAAATTCAAAGGAAACATGATTTTGGAAGGGATGGACACATAAAATATGGAATTCAGTACATTTCAAACAAGTATTCCTCCGTGGCTGCATTGAAATCATTTTTTTAATTTTTTGGATATTGCTGCGTTTGCTTTTATACACCACATACTCGTATAATATAAAAAAAAAGAGTGGAGTTGTGTCGGTGCACAAGGCCGTTGGTTTTAATGGGAAACGTCTATTTCAGTGAGTCGCTTTAGCGTTAAAGATTGAAAAAAAGTAACCCATAAAAACCAAGTTTTTATTATACACCCTTTCTCATTTACTAGTTGAAACATTTTTTTTTCGCTTAACCTACGCGTTGGGCTTCGGTCGGGCGACGATACGAAAGGGAGTAATAAAAAATTTCCAAAAATCCAAAATTATACTATAATCAGGTTTCGTGACTACCAGACGCGTTGAAATATTTACATACAACTTAATAAGTTGTATGAAAAAACCATTCAAAATTTTAAAAATCCAAAAATTTATTAATTTTTTTTAACGAAAATTTGATAGATCTTCTTGATCGTTGCCACGATTCTGCTTGCAAAGTTTTAGCTCGATTAGATCACTGGAAAGGGTTTTAAAATGGATCCAAAGTTTTTTCGTCAGACAAGAAGACAAGAAGACAAGCAGACGCCACGATTTAATATAAAGGGAGTAATAAAAAACAGATTGGCTTCATTCTAAATATTTAAATACAATATGACACTGAAAAGATAGTACATATAACTTATTTCGATTAATATTTGACAACGGCTTTGTTGAACATTTGTCTATGATATGAGAAATAAGAAACATAAGGCATAATGTCAACATTAATGTTTCTGGCTAATGTAATGGTGTCCCAGAATTTACGCAAGATTTGAATTTGTCGCCATTTGTGTGGTAAAGTGTTGGCAACTCAAAAGAAAGCAGTTTGACAGCTGAGAGTTTAGGGTTAATTGAAATGGAGCACTATTCGAGAGAACAACACGTTTTCATTGTTGAAAATTTTTTCAAAAATAATGAAAGTTTGGCAGTCACAGTTCGCAAATTTCGAGAAAAATAATCCTAAGCGATGAAGCTCATTTTCACTTTGATGTCTTCGTGAATCGTCAAAATTGCCACATTTAGGGTTCAGAGAACCCACATGTGATTATCCAAAAGCAAATGCATCCACAACGTGTCACTCTTTGGTGCGGATTTTGGGCTGGAGGCATCATTGGACCTTACTTCTTCAAAAACGGAGCTGGTCAAGCAGTGACTGTTACTGGTGCCGATACCACGACATGACGACCAAGTTCTTTCTGCCTAAATTAGATGATATTGATGTGGATGACATGTGGTTTCAACAAGACGGTACCACATGCCATACAGTCCGTGAAACAATTCAATTACTGCAGGAGACATTTCCTGGTCGTGTAGTCTCTCGTTTTGGTGAACAGAATTGGCCCCCTAGATCATGTGATTTAACACCACTTGATTTCTTTTTATGGGGTTATTTGAAGTCAATGGTCTTTGTCAACAAACCCACAATCAACAATGTATTGAAGGAGGAGATTCAACGCTGCATCAATGAAATTCAGCCACATTTATGCAAAATGGCTACGGAAAATTTCGACAAAAGAGTGCGTGTATATCAGCAAAGCCGTGGAGGCAATTAACCCGATGTCTATTCCATACATAACCCTTTTCTATGTACTTAATGATTTAATGAAAAAAATTACAATGTTAAAAAAATTACTGTGTTTTCTATTTAATTCAAATCTTGCGTAAATTTTGGGACACCCTTTACAAACTATAGTGGTATTGCCCATTGTTGTCGGTGTTGTTTTCACGTTGTTGAAGCCGAATTCATTTTTCATGAAGTTATCGAGATAGCTGTTGTGTCGTGGATCGTTATTGAAATCGCAGAATAGAAGGATTGTAGTCTCCAAGTCTGTTTGAGAGCTCCTTAATACTTTTATCAAGTACACTGAATATCGCAGGAGTGATTGATAAAGACACAGCTTACCATCTTCGGCCGATGTCTTAGGATGTATAGACTCAATCTAAAGCTCGAGATCGATATAGTCATCCAAATCTTTGTCGAACACACTCCAGTCAATCTTTATGTCGTAGTGTTTGTACAGCGGTTAGTTTACCAAGTATCGCAGCCAAACCTTGATAACCGGATTACGTACAAAACCGCTCAGGTAATTAAAAAAAATAATTGGATTTGTGAATAAATTTATTTTTTATGTTGACATTTAAGTAAAGGCAAAGTCGTTGTCTATCCGCCTCGGTAGTTGCTGCACCACATTTCAGTGTGATTTTAAAGATGTTTCACTTCGAAAATATAAATATAAACAAATTTTAAATTTACATAAATGCCTGTTATTCGGTAAAAGAATATAACATTATTAAACGATGTTTCTGTAATCTAATTTAAAAAAAAAATACTATTCAAATTGTCAATATCTATTTCTTATGACGTATATAAATATATTTTACTACGTAAAAACGATGCCTGGCTTACTTCCTTCCAGTTCTTTCTCCACACACGTCGTCCGCCAACTTCTCTCGCTGCATGCAGCTCAGAAGAATTTCATTCCTCGTTGTCCTCATCTTGTTTCTTAATCTCCGAATTTCATCATGTCACTCGCTGCAGGCTACGGCGGTAGCGACAGCCTGCGAGCGAGAGGGTGGTTCTTTTTTCCTCGTCGCAGCCGCTTGCACTCGGAATTATATTCTCAGCCGGGATCGCAACAACACCCCCGGGAGGAGATACGGGAACAATATTTTCCCTATATTCTACTGCTAACATAAACCGGCTGCATGATTTATTTTCTTTTTAAACGGGATGTTATTAAGGGATGTCTTCGGAAAGTAGTATCGTAACATTACAATTATTGCTTACGTAAAACTTATCAACAAATTAATACTGTTTTGTGATACTTCGACAAAGGCAATAAACAACTAGCAAGTAGTGACAGTTTGTTACAAATAGCTGAGTGTGTATGCGAGCGAAATATGTTAAATTAGTATGTAAGTATGTTGTATGTAAATGTAGGAAAAAAGTGAACGGTGCCTTGAATAGACTAATTTTTAATGGAAACCAGTCAAATCATAAAACGGAGTTTGGTTCAACTGATAATAATTAGCTACTTATTTGCAGTATTCATTCTTATATTTTATAGTTATCTTAGTGTTTATCGTAATTATATTAGTTAACTAATTAAAAAACCTATTATACTGTTGTATTTTGTATTTATAAACGTATGTTTATAAAAGAATAACGTAAATGCTAAATAAAACAAAGACATGGCAAAACAAAGACATGACACACATTATTGATTACGAAGATACTGCCAAATATTTAAAATTAACATTTAACGTTAATGTTTCGTTACAAATCTTCAGATGTGATGACAATTATTATATGGAAGTCAAAAAAATAATAATTTCGTCTCAGGGAGACATCTGTAATATATCTTGATTAATGATGTCCCTGCAACAAACAACAGTACTGTATTCTGAAAAACTTGAACAAACTCACAATATTCTGGACAATTAATTCAATTAATTCTCTTTTATTGCTAGAATTGCGATAGGAAATACATATTTTTTGCCATGACCAGAGACTGTTGTTGGGATTCAAGTCCAAATAAAAGAAATTGGCCACGGCAGGATATCAATGAGGTGGTTCTGTAATCATTTCATATTCAGGGCTGTGTGGCATGGGGCTGTATCCTGGTGGAAGATGCGTCTACCACGGTCACCTTTGATTCTGTGTAATAATTTTGGCTCAAGGATCAGATCTTGGTTACTTTTAGCCGTAATTGTGTCTTCTAGCACTCTCAGATCTTCAACACTATCTCCTGTCATGCAAGCCCATACCATTCACTTAAAGTCACATCCTACACACAGGATGTTTCAATGTCGCAGTGGTGTACTCTGGTATCATGTCTTCATCTTGATGACGACGAATAAATCTGATTTCATCGCTCCCACAGTGGAAATTTTGAACTCATCACTCCATATCACTTTATTCCGGTCTTTTGAGTTCCACTCCTTGAATGTTGCAACCGTTTTTGCCTCTGTTCCTTGTTACGGTAAGGCTTTTTTCAAAGTATTCTTGCTCGTAATCATTTTTTGAAAATTTTTTCCTAACTATTTTACAAGCAATATTGAGAACCGTGTTTTCTTCTTCTTTCTTTGGTTATTGACGAAAGTCTTGCAGGGCAAGTCAGAAAATTATCTTTTCATCTTATATCATCTTCAGCTTTTGGCTGGATATTGCGGCAGTTTTTGTACTTTTGGTCCCCGTGTAGCGTTGGCAAACCTTTATTACTTCAGAGTTGATACCACCTTCACCTGATATTTTTGCGATTTCTTCATATATGTTTCATCGTTTGGGTGTCGTGTCAATTTTAATAATGAAAGAACTATAATCACTCTGACTGCACTTCCACATGTGCAAAAGATAAACTCACTTTACTTTAAGCAATGGGTGAATTCAGATTGAAGCGTGAAACTATTTTATGCACTTTGTGATTGATTTAGACTCAACGCGTTACATAGTGTGTTGCCGGAATCCAATAACTTTTTCCTCGAAATTTCGTTATTTTCAGAGCATTTTCTTTTATTTCTTTTAAAAATACTAGCTATTCAGAAATATTAACCATCGAGTGGCTGTTTATTAATAAAATATAGCACAAGAAACATTAAAAGACTTTTGAAGAGTTTTTTTTTTGAATTACTTCAAAGGATAAGTAACAATAAATTTCGAAATGCGTCCACACTAGTGAAATATATTTTTGGTACCATATTTTAAAGGTTAATAAATAAAATAATAAAACCTATTTTAGTATCAATATAAAACTAGTAACTATAAATATTACAAGCAATATTGAAGTATTTACAAAACCTGTGTTATTAATAATTTTAAAAGACAAAAAAAAACTACAAAAAGTTAGTAACTTTGTGTGTTTGAATATTGGATTTTAGATATCTTACAATATTATATACATATGTGAAAGGATCAAAGTAAGGAATACAAGAGTCTCTTGAACACAGATGGTAAAAATCAGGAATTTCGATGTAGATGAAAAATCGCTGACAGAGAAAAAGGTCTGAATTGTGCAATGTGCACAAACCACATCTTCACCGCCAATGACGACAAAACAATTTTTATTCAAAAATAATAAAATTGTATGTAATCATATATTTTTGGTATATATATAACTAATATTTGATTTGTCGAAATAAAAATATGTTATATTAATATTAGGTATTAAACGAACAGTTTTTTTTACATAATATGAATTATTTATCGTATAATTTTTATTTTATTTTATAGAGAAAGTTTATATAGGTCAACAATTAACTTAATATATATGTAGTTGAAAGGTAATATTGTTAATTAATAGTATATAGGAAGTAGCTGATTGGCCCGGCTTCGCTCGGGAAGATAATTCGGTAAACATAGAATTGTGTTGACGTCTCTTTTTTGCCGGTTTCGACACCTGTGATTAGATTGCTTGGCTGGACCGTCTTCGCTTTTCCAAAATATCAACAGATATTTTAGCGCACAATCATTACACTATAGAGAGAAGCTTCCAAAACTTTCTAGAGCATTCCGAAATCTTATAGAACTTTTTATTTCCAGAATCTTCTAGACCATTATTATGATTCTTTCTGAAATCTCTAGACCCACCGACGCACTCCTCCAATCAGTTTGAAATCTTATAGATCTTTCTGATAGCTTGTAGAACTTTCTCCTTCCAGAACTTTCTAGAGAATTCTAACCTTTTAAACTCGCCGACACGCTCCGAAATTCAGTTTGGAACCTTATAGAACTTTCTGAAACTTTCTCGATCCAGAATTTTCTAGAGCATTCTGGAACCTTCTCTTAATCTTCTGGAACCTTCTATACTCACCGATAAACTCAGACACTCACTTTAGAACCTTATAGAACCTTCTTAAACTTTCTCCTTAAAGAACTTTAATGAACGTTCTGGAACCTTTTAGACTCACCGACACACTCCGCCACTCAGTTTGGAACCTTCGTAAACTTTGTCTTTCTAGAACCTTTTAAAGCATTAGAGAACTTTCATGAATGTTCTGGAACCTTCTACAGTCACCAACATAGTCCGCCACTTTGTTTAAAACCTTATAGAGCTTTCAGAAATTTCCAGAACTTTCTAGAGCTTTATCAAATGTTCTGGAACCATCTAGACTCATCGACATTCTCCGATACTCAGTTTGGAATCTTTTAAAACCTTCTTGAACTTTCTCTTTCCAGAAATTTCTAAAGCATTTAAGAACCTTCTTGCACGATCTTGAACCTTTTAGACTCATAGACACACCCCACCATACTATTTGGAACGTTAGAGAATGTTCGGGAATCTTCTATAACGTTCTTCATCCAGATTAATCTAGAACTTATCAACCGGTCCGGAACCTTATAGATTCACAGACACACTCCATCACCAGAACTTTCTAGAGCTTTATCGAACATTTCATAATCTTCTAGACTCACTAACACACTCCGCCACTCAGTTCGGGACCTTATAGAACCTTTTTAAACTTTCTCTTTCCAGAACCTTCTAAAGCATTCAAGAACCTTAATGAATGTTCTGGAACCCTTTAGACTCACCGATACACTCCGTCACTCAGTTTGGAACCTTATAGAACTTTAGGAATCTTCTAGAACGTTTTCCTTCCAGAAATTTTTAGAGCTTTACCGAATGTTCTGGAACCTTTCAGACTCACAGACACACTCCGCCACACTGTTTACAATGTTAGAGAACTTTCGAGTATGTAATACAACGTTCTCCTTCCAGAACATTCGAGAAGTTTATTGAATGTTTTAGAACCTCCTAGACTCGCCGATTCTCCGCCACACAGTTTGGAACTTTTTAGAACCTTCTTGAAATTTCTCTTTCCAGAGCCTTCTAAAGCGTTTGAGACCCTTTATGAACGCTCTGGAACCTTCTAGACTCACAGACACACTCCACTACACTGTTTGGAATGTAAGAGAACATTCTTTAGAAGAATAAAGAATATTCTACAAGGTTCTCCTTCCAGAACATTCTAGAACTTCATCAAACGTTTTGGAACCTTCTACAGTCACCGACGTACTCCGCCACTTTATTTGGACCGTTCTGGAACCTTCTGGACGCAAAAACTTTGGATCGATTTTTAAACCTTTTCCTGTGATCCAATCGAGCTGAAACTTTGCAAGCAGACTCGTGGCGACGATCAAAAAGATAAATTTTCGTTAAAATAAATAATAGTTATAGTATAATTTTGGATTTTTCAAATTGTTAATGTTTTTTTGATACAACTGAGTACAGTTGCCGGCAAACTTCTTGAAATTCTTAGGCGTAGTGGGGGAATGCGCAGAAGACGAAATTTGGGTCCCGTTGGTGGAAAGGTTCTTCCCCCCACCACGCCATAGAATTTCAAGATGTTTGCCGGCTACTGTAAGTTGTTTGAAAAAACTGCGACGCGTCTGGTAGACACTAAGCCTGATTATAGTTTAATTTTGGAAATTTTTTATTACTCCCTTTCTAGGGTCGCCCGACCGAAGCCCAACGCGTAGATTAAGCACCAAACCAGTTTCAACTAGTAAATGAGAAAGGGAGTGTAATAAAAACTTGGTTTTTATGAAAAATTCTCAAAATAATTTTCTGCGTTTTACTTAAGAAGTCCAAGATTGTACTTTTTAAAATTACAATACAATTAAATTTGTTGTTGATACATATATGGGAAATTATTAGTGGCGTTATCAACATTTGTAAATGCATTCATAATTTAAAATATGAAAAAATTAGAACTACAAAATAAGATGATAAAAAACTTTATGAATTATCTTTGAAAATGAGAAAATTTTTCAGATATACGTGTAATTTGCTCTGTTAAATATCGTTCATTTATGGTTTGTTACAGTAAACAATTCAAAATAGTATATTTTAAATTAAAATTAAAATTAATATAAAAAGTTATCACTAAACTTTTAACCTTATAAATAAATAATTATTAATATTTTTAATATTTAAAGCATTAACTTTGTGGTTAGACTTTATAACAGAGTGTTAGTTAAATTAGTATAAACCACTACCAGATTTTAGGTCTACCGAGTTCGAGACGTAGATTTGGTAACACCCACTTTAGACCCCACCACCTCTCACTCTCTCTCTCTCTCGTAGATTCCTGATTGTTCTGTAGGCAAGTCAGTGCGTACTTGTCTTTGACAAGATTAACACACATGTGATAAATATTGGTGAAAATTTAACAATATTATAGTTGTGGTGTATAGTTTTGTGAACATACTAGTGTAGTGTTGGTCCTGACGAAGAGACGGGTACGTCTCAAAATCGGTAGACTTCAAATCTGCTAGTGGTTTATACTAATTTAACTAATATTCTGTTATAAATAAAATGTTTAGAGAAACGAAAATCATTTCAAAGTGCTCACATTATCACCCTACTTATTAATCAATATATATATATATATATATATAATATAATATATATATATATATATTATTATATATATATCTATGTTAGTTCTCAACTACTTTGGAGGTAACCCCCGTCAAATTCTGGGTGTCAGGACCAGTCGTCTGCCGACTTTCGAACAGATCTCACTGTTCATCCCAGGGCGCCTTGTCGATGAGCTGCTTCTCCAAAAAGCGTACAACCGTTTGGGTCCGGAGCTCACCGTCAAGTGAAAGTTTGAAAAATTCTGCGTCAGGTGTTTGTGGAGGAGTGGGTTTCTCCAGCGACGCCGTTAATGTGTTTTGCTCGGCTTCTAGTAATCCGTATATTTACTTTATTATCGTCATTATACAATATTGAGAAGGTTGGATTTTCTAATTGCTTCGGTGTTTTCATCGTGATTTCTGGTTTATTATTATTAATATTATTTGTATTAGAAATTTGATTATTATTATTAAGAATGTTACTCCATGCGGTCGGAAGTCGAATGCTATCGTCTCTGTTGTTCATTATATTATTATTTCTTTTATTTATTTCAATTGCCTCTCTGTAGATTCTAAATGTTTCATTATTGAGGCTGGCAACTACTTTTGAGTTGTCGAAGTCTATTTTATGATTCTCCGTTAGAGAGTGGTGAACAAGGGAAGAATTTGACGCGGGTTACCCCCAAAGTAGTTAGAACTAACATATATAGTACCCGTGAAAGCCTTAGATTTAACATATATATATATATATATATATTATATATATATATATAATAAGGAACCCGTGTTTCCCTACCCGTCAACCTCTCCTCAACCAGCCACAACCAGCCAACGGTGGTTATGGTGGTGGTTAGTCTTTGGTGTCACATCGAAAATATGCGAGTTTGGTGGGGGTGGCTGTGCGTGGGTGTGAGTGTGTGACGTGCTTTCTAGCGCATTGTTTTGTTTTAGGAAGGCCGCAAATGCTTCAGATTATTTCAAAATAGGCGCGCCGACTGTGTCGGTGAGTCTAGAAGGTTCCGGAAAAACCTGTTCTAGAAAGTTCTGGAAGGAGAAGGTTCTAGAAAATTCCCAAAAGTTCTATAAGGTTCTAAACTGAGTGACGGAATGTGTCGGCGTGTCTGGAAGGACCCTATACATTCGATAAATTTCTTGATAGTTCTGGAAGGAGAATGTTCTAGAAGGTTCGCGAATGTTGTATGACGATCCAAACAGTGTACTAAAAATCTATGCGTGCGAAGCCGCGCGGGCACAGCTGGTTACGAAATAAAATTAAAATATTATTTTGGAACTCAGTAAAGGAGCGTTTATGTAATGAACGTCAGAATGTGCGCGACACGGAGTACCAGATTGAGAGGGCCTGCGGGCCACGGTCGGGTTGAGGCCGAATAAATAGCAAGGCCGTAAAACAAGTGATGCCGTTACGGGTAAGTACCCATAAAAAGTTGGCGGTGGAAGCGCAAGAGGTTTTCGACCAGGACCACGTGACCGCGGCTTTGCACCGGGAACGGCACGACTGGGATTTACAATATTCCACAGGACGGGTGTGCTCGGACACGCAACAGGATGTTTAAAAATATTTATATTTAAAAATATATTTCATTTAACAATACGAGAATAAAATAAATAAATAAATATCTCCATGGCTGTTCAACTTGTATATGGATAATTGTGTGAAAGAACTGGAATGTATGAATGTAGGAGCGAAAATGTGTGATTTGATTGTATGCTGTTTACTGTACGCGGATGACGCAGTATTAATGGCAAACACGAACAGGTCTTGCAGAGTCTTGTAAGCAGGATGTATGATGCAAGGAAAGTGACCTAATTATGAACGTAAACAAAGTGATAGTATTCGAAAAAATTCTAGTAGGTGATGAATGTTTGGAACAGGTAGATGAGTTTGTGCACTAGGGAAGTATGTTCGATAGAAGAGGGGATGTTGAAAAAGATATCGAAAGGAGAGTGACTGCGGGGAATAAGGTAAACGGTGCTTTGAACGCGATAGTTTCTAATAGAAATATGTCTACCGAGGCAAAACTAGCGGTATGGAAGCGAAGCCTGGAGCTGGCAGAAGAGGGACGAAAATAGATTGAATACAGTGGAGATAAGATCCCTCAGACGTATGTGTGGCAAATCAATTTATGATAGAGTAAAGAATGCAGACATTAGGAATGATTGTAAAGCTGATCTTAGCATAATTAATAGAATTAAAAAAGGGTCGCTTATTTGGTTTGGGCATGTTGAGCGAATGAATGAGGAAAGAATGGTAAGAAAGATATATAATGCAAGTGTTGATGGCGCCAGAAAGAGAGGGCGACCGCGGAAGACGTGGCATGACCAGATTAACCAGATACTGGAAGATGGTCCCGTTAGAAGCCTCAACAACCGGCGAGCTTGCATGCGAAGATGTATGAATGTGGATGTGGCGAGAGTTGTATGTCAGGATAGAAGAGTGTGGCGCTCTATCCTCTCTGCCTACCCCTACGGGGAAACGGCCTGACGGTAAGTTAGTTTGTTAGTTAGTTAATTATATTATATTGAATACAGTCACTCCCAAATAAAAAAAAATAGTATTTATTGTTAAAATTTATAATGTTTTTTTTTTCAATTACAGATATTTAACATTGGGAATATTTATTATTCCCATTATTTTATATTTGTTAATATGTTAATATGCTGTTAATTTCCTCTAAAAAAGTAAATAAATAAATAAGTATTTATAATAAATAGATATTAAATTTTCACATGAGCAAACACATTCTGGTGAGATATAATATCTTTAAATAAAATAACTCTTTGTTTAACACCACTTTATTGTTAATATTGTTATATATTAATGTTATATATACTGTTATATATACTGTTATATATTACTGTTATATATTAATACTGTAATAGTTAATACTGAAACCTGATGATGACTTAGCTGCGAGTTGAAACTAGTTGGTTTAAACTAAATAAAGTGTAACATACAGTTTTTTTTATTTAAAGACAAATAGGTACTTTTTTTATAAAACCATATCTCCCTCCTTTTAATCGCTTGAAACAGCCAAATGTTAGATGGATAAAAGCTTCCTAAATTCAACTAGGTGCGTGACAATAAACCCTATAGGTACCTAGAATCATAGACATCTATTTATTTATTTATTTATTTATTTAAAAATCCTTGTTTACAAATAAGATACTTAATACTAATTTAACAATAGAACATAAGATAATTTACACATTTTTTTGTTTTGTTTAATTTGTGGATTATGCCACTCTACTAGGCTAGGCCTGTCCCAGAGTGGCGTTATAGCACACAATTATAATTTTTTTTCGAGTTCGTCAGTAGTATTTATTTTCATAAGGTAGTTATTATGTATCTATAGAGTATCAAGTGGAATGTTAGTGAAAGTTGAGTTAGTCATAAGTCCAAGTGTAAATATGTGTAGAATAATTGTTTAATGTAAAAAGGGTTAAAGTTTTGTTTAAGATTATTTTTTTGTTTTCCTTAATTAATTAATTAATTTATATAGGTACTATATATATTGTGAATAGATGTACAAACAGATTTTCTTTCAAAATAAATATTACACATCGATATAAGGTGATAAAATGATCAAAAAAGCTACCTACCTCAGAACAGGTATATCTAGTGAGATAGGTAGTGGCCGAGAGGTTTGCTACATGTTATCCTATATTTGCATGTATTGTGTGTATTTTTTTAACATTGTAACAATTTTTTTTTAAATTTAAACTATATATTGTAAAATTGTAATATAGACACGATGCTTTATTTTTGTCATTACAGAATTTTGTCAAACTATTCCAGCAGGGGCAGCGGTTCGCTTAGTGGGAACAATTTTTTGGCCATTAGCCTAATGTATGAACTAATGTGTGAACGTATATACAACGTGATGATATTCATTCTGAGAAAACAGTGATGAAGTAGGTACAATAATTAATAAGATCATTTTGTGGAAATTAAAATTACCATAAAGTAAATGCCACATCAATCAATAATACATAATTTTTTTTCGTTTTATCTACTGATTGGGAGATTTAATTTCATAAACAGGAAGAATGTAATTTCAACGGTCGATGGACTGAAATTTGATGTTTGATCTATACTTGAGACAAGAGCTCCAACGAATCGCACGGAAGCGTAATCGCTATTTCTAAGGTTGTCTCTTTGTCGAAATCATTCAAAAATTTTCCAAAAAAAAACTCACTCATCAATCGGGACCCTAACAGTTGTAAAGAATTTGTTATTTTAGGCGTAAAATTTTCTCAAAAAACTCAATTTGAAGACAAATAATTAAAAACAGTGCATGATAGGAGTTAAAATTTAAAATATTGATTTTCAGACATATTCTAGTAGATATGTAATAATTCGAAAGAATATCATATATACCTACGTTTAAGGAATATTGATTAAAAAATTTGACTACTTTGAAAATTAAAATATATAAGTATCATTACCAGTTGCGAAATCTATGTATACTAAGTTGTTAATGAGAAATTAATAAACAAAGATTTTGATAATATGTGGATGTTCCTACGATGGAATTGGTGAAGGTTGCATTGTGTAGAGTGATCACTTAAGCCAGCTCATACAGGTTGTAAGCCCTGATCCATCGTATAAGAGAATTCCATACACTTTTCTCATATATAAAATAGCTTCGTCTCTGTGATATATACTTGATCAAATAGTTTTAGTTTTGAGAGAGTTTCACCAACGCAACACCAGCAGTATCAATCAATAGAAATCATCATTTAGGTCCATCATTTGAACAACCACACATTTGCATATCCATCACGGTCCATAATCACGATTAGTTACCAATCCATTGAAGGGAACAATAATTTTGAAATAAAATGTTTTATTTGTTCATTAGACATTTTATGTTCTGCATCCTACTTTATGTTCACTGCTATATCTATGTTCATTGTCCTACCTTTTTCTCTTAATTATTTTATTATTGTGACAATGCACTTCCCATCCCCCCTTCTCCCCCATATTTGTAACTATAAGTCATATTTCCTTCCCCGAGTTCATAATACATATTAGATTTTGCACAAAGTATGAATCTAATTGCTAATCTCTCGGTGTATTACCAGAATGTGCGTGGTTTACGCACTAAGACAACAAATGTTTTTAATGAAATTCTGAATAATGATTGTGACATTATTTGTCTTACCGAATCTTGGTTACATACCGGTATCAATAATAGTGAAATTGCAGACGATGGGTATAATATTTTTAGAAGAGACCGAAATTTTCCTAAATATGGTGGTGGGGTACTAATAGCAACCAAAATCTCATTGCGTGCAAAACCCATTGAATCCTGGCATACCACCCCTGAGGACCTTTAGATCAGCATCAAATTGTCGAACAAAATCCCTCAAAATATATTTGTTTGCGGATCATATCACACGCAAGGTCCCGAGTATCATTCTAATTTAGTAAAACATCTTAATATGGTCAGTGATGTAAGATCTAAACACCCCAACGATATGTTTCTGTTGATGGGAGACTATAATTTACCTTTTGTCAACTTGTTGCCCTCTAATGGGTCTAATATATTAAACCCCATAAATTGTAACAATGCAGCCAGTCAATGCCTTTTGGATTTTCTGTCATTCACGGAACTTTCTCAGTACAATGATCAAATAAACCAAAATGGCAGAATACTAGATTTACTGATAAAAAACATTGCTTCTTGCCATATTAGTGGTTGTAAATAATTTTTTAGGGTCAGATTTATTTTGGGACTCAGATTTTTTTTCAAAGCATTCTTTCGCCAGTTTTTTTTTTGTCGCTTTCTCAGCAAGTTAAATTTTTGAAAATCAGAGAGGTCTCCGTACATTTTCCATTGTATTTTCTTTGTATTTTTCATTTGTACGCAGTTAACTGGAGTTTGGATCAGTAGTCTGGAATACGCATTAGTCTACATACAGTGAGCGACTTGAAAATATCCAACACAAATTTCTCAATATTTTAAATTTCCGTTCCCGTTTAGAATTCAACCCATACACAGAAAGTGAGTGTTACCATAAAATTCCTTCTCTATCACATCGAAGATGCATACAAGATTAGTGTTATCTTTATAAAATCTTGAATAACTTGGTTGACTCACCCTATTTATTAGAGCAAATAGATTTAAGTTGTCCTACATACTCAACGCATTCAAATAATTTATTTTACCTAAACTTTGGTAGGACTAACTACTTAAAAAAAATGCTTTGTAACTCGTTCTACTTCAAAATACAATCTGTTAAATTCTACAAATAATCTAGACATTTTTATTGACTATTTGCTTTTAGTTAAAATGAAACTCCGTAATTTCATTTATGATTATTGAAATAAATTTGATACTTCTTTAATTGAATCCCATTCCCTCCCTCTTCCCACCCTTCCCATTTTATGCATTATCATAATTTAAATCTTCGAAATATTTATTATTTATCACATATTCTTTATCATTGTTTTTTACTTTTTTTTAAATCATATATTTTTTTATTACATTGTACTGTATGTTTCCCAAAAAAAAAAAAATTAAAATAAATAAAATCCTTACGACTACGAGATTTTGTGATGCACTTAAATGATTATTAGGTATTGTGATATCTTACAGACACCACCTTGAGATGTTTTGTTGTACTGACACAACTATTCTCTTTTGTAATATTGTGCAGACATGACTGCGGTTTTGTGGTGTAGTTCGACAGATAAATGATGTAAATGAGGTTCAAATTGGTCATCATTTGAAAGTCAATTGCATTCATTATTGAGATGTGATTGAAAATGATCAGAATTCTTTGTATGGTTAGTATTTTTTTTCAAAATAAAAAACGAGCATTAAAATAAAGTAACGTGACGATAGAATTCGGAGAAATTACGCGCGATCGGAATTACTCGTAATATGTTAGACAGCAACACTGTGGAACGCTCGTGAACGCCCTAAAACATTATGTAATTATTTACAAACGTCTGGGACAGTCTAGAAGGGACGGAAACACTAAAAATGTGTAGAATAATCTTGGAGGTTCAAAAAAAAAACCAATGTGTTTCGTATAAAAATCGGAAGCAGTTTGACCGACGCTATCCACCACCGATGAAACACCTGCGACCACAGTGTTACTTACTCGCAGATTAATTGAGCAAAATATTGAGCAAAATACCTACTCATATGTGATAGTCTAATGGAATTTCCCGGAATGTGTAGCAAGCGAAAATAAAGTGTTCGCAGACGAGTGAAGAATTACGGAACGGTGTGAAATAAAGAATAATGATTTAATTTAATTCGTATTCAGTGCAAATATTAAAGTAATTAATAAATTTATGATTATTTTTCTGTGTTTTCATTTGTATCTCACAGCCCTTTGACAACAAATTAAGGTAAATTTTGGAACTGAATGATTACTTAAAATAATGTATTTTAAACTTAAGCAAAACCAGTTTTTTTTTTATAAATTCCAGGTTTGATATTCATTTAAACTTTTTCCAATCTGCGACCAAAAGTCCCAGGTAATTTATAAAACGTACCTAAATAGGAAAGAAAACCAGAAAACTTATTCGACTTTGCCATTTGTAATAAGGGCCAGCATCGTAATTTTAGGCCAAGTACACGAGGGATGCTGTGATTGGTACCAATAACAGGGAATGAGGTTCGATATCCAAGAGCAAGAGGCAGAGGGAAGAGGCATGGATCTGGGGTCAGTATTCTTTCATGAAACAGCGAGACTGTTGAATGAGATTTTTATTTGTAGATTTTTTGCGTTTATTGTGAAAGAGTTTCGCACATTTTTCAATCATAATCTCTTTGAAATCATTGTTTTTGGTAAAATTCGTTACAAAAATCAGAAGAGACTGTAGAGCATGTTTTGGAACAGTGAAGTGAAAATAATTTCTAGTTTCAGTATATTGAAATCGATTGCCAAACTTTTGCAGAAGTGCGAGATTAACCCTAGAACTCTTGATAACAAATTATTTTAATTCAGGTAGATAATTTTCTGAGGAACTTGCATAAATGGTATCGTGTATTTTCATATATGTATTACAAAAAATATTTTTTAGCTTTTTTTTTAATTTAGACTATATTTCTACTCTTATCTACATATTTATATATTATATATATATATATATAATAGTATATATTATATATATCTTATATTTATATATATATGTGTGTATTTCCAGTAAAGGTTTTAAAAATGAATATAATACCATTAAAATATTTATCCGTTTAAAGGTCTGTTAGAATATATTTTATGGTAAGGATCATCATTATTTTATCACCATGTATTTTTTATCTACTTTCTTCTAAGGTTTTGCTCTTTTCCTTTCTGGATTACTTTGTATTTTTCTTTATAGTTCTCTTTGACTTAATATCTTATGCAGTGGATCTCTATAATTGGTCTACCAACTATCCAATACATTATGTCATTATAATAAATCACTTGGCTCTACAACTCCTGGAGGGCCTTAGCCTCCTCAAGAATCTTCCTCCACTCATCTCGGTTTTGTGCCAGCTCTCTCCTATTCAAAAGTTCCAAGGCAGCTATGGTAATGATATCTATGAAAATTCGGTTGAAATGAATTGTTAATTTTGGTTTCATTCAATTTCTTCATTCACTTATTTCATCTAATTACTTATAATCGTTCTCATTGCATTGGATACACGAATGACATGGATAATGCTATAATAGGGAATTCATTATCCTTAAGCGGGATAATATTTTCGCAAATACATTGATCAATAAGCAATCCCAAATATATCGTGACGTTTCGGTAAGGGATGGATGGTGCCCCCACGGGGATGGAAGCACGCACACAGATAATTTAGTGCGCGAGTTAGTCGCACGCGGCGCATTGTCGGAAAACTACGGACGATAATTTACTATAAGCGCGTGAATGCCCTAAAATATCACGTAAATGATATTTTACTATAAAAATATACTCGAGTGCTAAGGCTCTTGCTAAATATGTTACTTAATTAAATATATATACAAATATTTTGACATAAACACTTTGTGAAGAGACTAAATTTAAGAAAATAATGTTTTTTTATTACGCCATGTTATTAGTTTAGAAGCCTTAAAAATAATGAATAATCGTATTTTACGTTCCAAACCAAGTATATTTAAAAAAATAAAAGGTTAACATGAGATTTTTTTTTAAATTCAAAAAGCTTACACATGCATATATAAAGAAAAATGTTGAGTATGAAAAGTTTCGCTTGGAAAATTGGCTAACGTGAACAAATCTTCTGGTCCTTACAAAACGTAACGTATTTTTCATACATTTATTTAATTTTAAAATAAACTGATTAACGCAAAAGAGCTTTCTGATATTTTCATGTTATTAATCTAATTGGAATAAATTAATATATCGACGGTCGTATTGTTACAAATAATTAACCGTTTATGACTCAACTTACTTTTGACTAGGACGGCACATATAATTTTTTTCAATATAAAATAGTTCAGATTAAGCAAAGTTGTTTTTACAATATGCACATATAACTATTTATTTTTATACGTTATATAAATACCTAGTGATTTAAATGAGAAACGTCGTCTCGAAGCTAAGTCATCAATGAATGGAATTGATTATTTTCGTAAAAGAGCAAAAAACCACTAACAATAATTTTAAAACGCATATTTGATTCCTCCATCAATTAATTAGAAAATGTTTGTACTGAAAATAATCCATTCCAACTCAAATAGTATTTAACAAAATTAAGAATACATTTCACGATCCTGGAAGCAATGAGATTGAAATTTTCCTTAATGTTTAAAAATTTGTGTATTTTCTTAAATGTTTAACAATGTGTCGTAGAATGACATCCCAACAATATATTGGGAAAAAATGAGTAAGATGAGTAAGAAATTGTACGCAATATACGATGTACTTGGAAAGTTTTAGTTTCTGAATATGACAACATTTTGCAATGCATACTTATACATAAGAACATAATTGTGTAAAAAGGCTTAATTATCGTTAACAATTTCATATACCTTTATATATTATTTTCATTAATTTTAATTATTATCATTATTAAAATGGATCTTTTCATATGTTAAATCAAAATTAATCTAATGTTTAAATCTAACCATATTATGGAGAAAATGCTTTATTATTCCTAAAAATTATTTAAAATTCTGTGCCATACAGTAATTTATTATATGCCAAAAAAGAAAATACGTTTGTTAGTTTTCGGATGGTACATGTTGCCACGTTGGATGCCTGGTGTGTGGGGGAAGGGGATGTGGGGCCCAGGGTCGTGGAATGATTTCTATATTATTATTTGACCAGTTTGGGAAAGACCAGGGGGGAAAACTCTGCGCCAGCTGAAGGAAACATATCTTGTTTCGTGCTCCCCCATATTTTCCTGAGATGAAAAATTGTTGCAGTATCATCGGTTATTTTTCAACTTGAAAAAATGCAATATTTCGATAGTAGCAAATATAATTAATTAAATATCTTTATTTATCGAGAATATTCCGAAAAATATTTCTATACCTATCATTAGATAGGTTATAAAAATATTTAATTGGAGAGCAATCATTCAAAATTTGTAGATTACTAGTTGTATTTTATATTATAACTATCCACACTCGGCATTCCCTGGGTAACAGATTTAGTTAAAAGTGAGTTTATGGGGGGAAGGGGTAATATTATTTTACAGTCTATAAATATTAACGAAGTATCAATTTTGATCCAGGTAAGAGGTAGATGAGATGTTTGGGGAGTGGTGTGGAGTGACTATATTTTCTTCAGGGTTGTAAAATGCAACTTAGAAAATTTTGCCAACTAAGAAAATCGGATCAGTATAATTGATTGTGTATGATTGTATTAAATTTTTGAAACTAAACACAACTTAATCATAACATATTTGCCGTGATAAGGGAGCCCGCAATGGGATCCGAAAAATAAATGTAAAAAAATACTTAAAAATCTTGCACCATGTGAGCTGTAATCCAAAGTACACATGAAATTCTACAGTAAAAAAATATAAATGTATTACAAATAGGTTTTTATGGAGACAATTTATTTTATTAAATTATATTTTAAAGATTATATATTTGATATACCTAATGACTAGCATTTAATCGACTCAAAAACATCTGGATTTTGAAATAATTATCAATTTGTTTGCAAAATATCTGATTTATATTAAAGCATTACGTTATGTTTCGCCTATTTAGTAGAAAGTACAAATTCTGGATATAAATTCGAATAGTCTTTTTTATCGGTGTTTTCATTAATATTCAGATTTAAATTTAAAAGTGCTAAAATAATAAAAGCTGGGAGCGCAATAGCGAACACTCAATCGTTCGTCCCCGACAAAGGAAAACCATTAAGAACTTTTATCTTAACTGTAATCTCTTCATTGCTCTCCGATATTCGTTAGGCACTGCGGAATGTCTACGAAGATTTAAGCCTCCGGTAGCTTCTGATAATTCCAGTAATGCGATAATAATGAGGAGAGCTGGGAGGAGGCTGGACCGAAGAGGTGAATTGAAAATGAGGTGGTTGATAAGGTCACTGAAGAGGTTAATGGAATCCGGCGCCGATTGTTTCAAATTTAAGGCTTTTGAATTCCCATCGGAATATTTTAGAAGAGCATTTTTTAAATTTGCCGCGTACAATTCATAAATAATTTATTTGAAATTACATTGTGAATAATTTATATTAGTAGATAACTGTATTTTTTACATTAATGTTTTCAGCGGTCGATAATCCTTCACACTGAAGACCACGGTGAACAGTAAATAACGAGATGGTTCATAAAAAACGCCATATTTGTAACAAAAAAATAGGTAATCAATCTATCACATAACCATTGTGAGATTATTTTGGTATTTTTGTGACGTAATACAATACCAAAGACAGTGAATATTTATTTAAAGCTCCAATTGCTGAAATAAAGTATTTCATCTAAAAGATTTCTTACATAGAAATCTGGAATTTGGACTTTTTTGAAATAAAATATATATTTTTAAGTAGTTTCTTTTCGCTTCAATAGGCCAGGAGACCCAATAACAGAAGCGAAATACATCACAAAACACCAACAGTATATCACATAGATTAAAATTGTGACATCGCCGGGAATCGAACCCGGAACCCTCGGTGTGGGAAGCCAGGATGTCATATCCACTGCGCTACGAGGGTCGCTAGTTTGCGACGTGAACTTAGTTATAGGCTTAACAAGAGTTTAGAGAGGCCCATATATGAGTCCACTGGAAATAACCCCCCAATGGATCTCGTGGTGAGTTCAATCCGGAGGCGTGCAAATTTCACACGTATCGCCAAATCCTAATTTGGTTTCCATAGTAATATTCCATCTTTTCATATATTTTTTTAAAGACATGTAAACACAGAATACGTATCGCATCAATATTTTAATAATATTTTCAAAATAAGCTAAGCGCTTGTCTTATGAAAATATGAATAACTTGCTGGTATGCTGGGCTCAAACCACCGACCATCAGATCACTAGGCGAGTATCATGACCATTGCAACAACAAGTTAATCTACTTTGAAAGTCCGATTTCAAACACGTGGCTTTATTGAATAAATAACTTGCCGTCAGCCGTTTTAGACTGCAATAAATTAAATAAAATTACAATCCTATTACAAATTATTCAATAAACAATATTATTACTAAATTATCAATTAATATCCTATCCGCCCGAAGGGGCTGACGTGCGTATCTTGTTCTACTCTTAATTACTTCACAGCTCACTACGTAATTTCAAAAGAACTACAGTGAAAGACCACAGACCTTTACTTTACTTACTTACTTACTTACTTTCAGAAAGACCAAGACTACTATTTTATATTAATAATCATTTAAACAATGCCACACTATAAAATTTGTTAATTTTACATAGCAACGCCCGCTAGAGTGTTTGACAATTCATATCGCCCGTAGGTACTAATCCAATGAACTACGTGCGTATTACACACAATAATACATACACTAATCCGATTATCCAAATTATCTGGCAACAACTCCATTTAAATGGTAACCATTTCCAAAATGGTTGTAGATACCCAATATAACAATACATTTTGTAATTTAGATATTTTTCAGCTGTCTACCTTCAGCTTCAAAAAAGGTCTAGGTGAAATATTTCCTCCCCTATAATCCCGTTATCCTTTTTTTATTTATATTACCTTCTTCTTTTTTCGCCCACCTCTCTCTGCTCCGTATCTACGAGTATATATCATACTTTGTAGGGTTTCGCAAGTAGTCTAATGAAAATTTTTTGTTTAACTGTACATGTATATGTAGGAAAACAAAGCATATAATTTATTTATGCGACATAACGCTTACAATCCCATCTAAATTAAATAAATTATGAGTATTTAGGGCATACATTATAAGGTTTCTTACACTTTTATAAGATAACTTAGTATTCCGTAGGATCATTCGTGTAATTATATATAAATGTAGCACTTGTCTAAGACCACTTGTGAGTTTATGACTACACGACTAGTTTCGACAACTACAGTTGTTGTTAACAACGGGTGATTATATAAAGATTACATAAGAGTAAAATTAATTATCTAAGGTACTGATAGAGGTGGGTGGAGTTACCTCTCAGTATGGTCTCCTCTATCAGTGCCTTAGATAAAATTAATTTTACTCTTATGCTTTAGTTTATATAATCACCCGTTGATGACAACAACTGTAGTTGTCGAAACTAGTCGTGTAGTCATAAACTTACAAGTGGTCTTAGACAAGCGCAATATTTATATATAATTATAATATGTCATTCCACAATAAATAATATTATTCGTGTACATAGAAGGTGTTTCAGTAGTTAGCTGGATTAGATGTCACCAAAGCTAACAAATAAACTGAAGCTATGGGAGCCTGAATCGTTTATTTTATTTCAGTCTTGCTCCAGCTTGTATTGTCTGCTAGACAAACGAATCTATTTTTCAAGAATAAAATATTAAAAATAATGGCTGTCCAGAATGTGCAGAAAAATATCGTTTATAATAACCGGGAAAGCTATTCAAAATAAACATACATTTTACGATGAATGTACATGAAGTCTTATAAAGTAAAATAAGTTTTACAGTTTATTGATGTTTGTCAGATCTATCCATGTTTGTTAGCAAGCCAAGCAGTGAGTAGGTATAATGTAGCATAAATTTTACACATATGGAAATAAAATGTTTTTTTTTTCTACTTTTTTAATTTTTTGAGACGCGTTTTGTCTTACAATTATTAATATAGATAATTTACATTCAACAACTTGTATTTAAATGAAAAGTATTGAAAAGAAATGCTTTATAATTTTAATAATTAGTGACGGTTTTTTTTTGTATTTCTGCACGATTCTATGAAACCATTCTGTTTAAACACTAATGAAAGGTAATACATATAAGAAAGGATAGATTTACAATTTGATTTAAATGTGATATTCTTGGTAACAATTATGTTTGTCCACTAATGATATTTTTCAAATGCAGGGATTTCAAACAACATTATTCTTGATAACAATGATGTTGAGCACTAATGATAATTTTTCAGATGCGGGGATTCTAAATTGGGTCTCAGATGCTTTTCTACGTTGATGATTTGTTTTGGATTTGTATCGATTTGTATTGAGTTCAGATATGAGGCTAAGGATTGTGTGAAAAAGAGAGATACTACTTCTAGTGATTCTATTAATGCACTGATTTTTCTATTAATATACTTAATAGAATTTGCTTATTATTGATTTTTTTCCTGTCTTTACCATTTTTTTTACATAAGCATTTTTTTCTTTGTCTTTATTTTATAATAAATATATTATATAATAGATATTTTATCATAGAGATTTTCAGTCTTCCGTTCGTATTCTTTTTACTTTTCTGATTGTGATAATTGACGGTTTTTAGGTTCAGTTTGAACATACTATCTAATGGCCTATAGTTCAGTTTAGTTTTTACGTCGGTTTACCCCGACACCAATTGTGGAGATACCAAATTATAGCCGTTATACTTAAAAGTCTCCATCCCTCGAATATGTGTTATTTTGTTTCCTTCTTCCTCGATTGAATTGTTTCTATACAATCTGGAGAAGTCTTATGTCCATCGAAATATGCCCGTCTCCGAAAATCCACGCTTATTTCGTTAATATTGAATTTTTATTTTGATATTCTTGTCACGGTATAATTATATTTTGATTGGATTTTGTCTAAGTAGCCATTCAATGCAGGAGACGAGTCTTCTTCATTCACAATGACCTTTTGCTTAGATTTGAAGAGAGATATGTCGATGTATTTAATAATAGCATTGAAGGCATCGAACAGAAGATCGCCACAATACAGATACTTACTTCGTGTCATAACTTGCATAGAAAATGGAGTCTTATATAATCGCCTTAACATTTCTTCTTCTTATGCTACCATATATTTACCGCAGCCCGGAACAACTCATTCCAGTTCCTCAGGTTACGTCTTCCTAAGATTCTTTTACCACTCATTTTCTCCTGGATGATGAGTTGGTTTGGACTTCATTTTGTTGCCCTATTTTTGGGGTGACCTTTATTAGATGTCGCTGCTAAACTCTAAATTCCATATTAATAGATTCTGTTTATTTTACAGAATAAATAATTTAGTTAATTAGACATTGCATCCAGAATAGTTTTTTTTTTGCTACAGTGGGTTGCACGAAATATACTGAACAATACAAATATGATATAATTATGTCTGGGATCGGGGGATGAAAAATAGTATTTTTGAGTATTTGCGCTGTGTCTGCGTGCAGTGTCCGTCACGGGGATGGCACCGCCCGCGCTGCATTGTCCGCTAATGCGAGTCCGGAGGTGATGTATTATGACGGCCAGCCCTCCATTGTGCGGCGTTTTTTTCCGTCGCTTAACCCGCTCTCATGACGAGGGTCTCGGAACTTTTTACCGGCGCTGTTGATTTATTGTAAGCAAAATGTTACAATTTTCCCGTCGCCCGTACAATAAGCCATTGTTGGCCCCGGGAAGAAAGGGGAAAGTGTGTGGGAAGTGTTCAGTCTGCGGGAACAGGAACAATGGGAAAGTTTCATGCGATATTAATTACATTTTTAGCCGGGAAACCTGAGCAGGCACTTTTGTTTCCCCGCTCTTGTTGTGTGGATGTTTACGAAGAATTCCGCGGCCATATTGTGACGCCGTTGTTTCGCGATTATGTCGTTAGTTTTGATACAGCCACGAGAATTTGTTTCCGATAGTATCGCGTGAATGGTGACGTAAGAAACTATTGTGTACGTGAGAAAATTCTCGAACAATAGTTAGAAATTGCGTATAAATAACATTTTAAATATTCAAGTTTTGCGTTAAAATTTTGTCATTAAATTTTATTACAGAAGGGTGTCTATATTGTCATATTTGAACTCAACATACATAAATAACTTTTAAGCAAGATTGCCATCTCATTTATCATAAACATGCAAACGATTATGTGGAGCTAGGCTATTATATTCATAAACACCGGGCATTATCAGATCGTTTGATTATTCTAAATGAAGAGTATAAGCTTGCACATGAAAATTTCGCACGCAAATCAAATTTCATTTCTGTTTTTCTGGTGCTTAATGTTAAATTACATCAAGGTTTGATTATTTAACGCAACCTTAAATAAAATCAATAAGTTTATTGAATTGTTAGTTTTAAAAGGAACATTTTTTTAATTTTAATTTATTTCTAGTTTTCAGTTGGGTTACTCAATTGAGATAAAAGTTAATATCCGAGAAAAATTACCCTCATTCCGCTATCCGAAAACGAAAATTGATTTCTTCTAAAACGAATTTCATTTGTGTCGTTTCCGGTAAACAGATAGATTTTAAAATCAGTCACTCCTGTAATTTTATACAATTCAGGACAGCTTTAGAGAGAGCGTTTTTGCTACGATTACTGATCCCGAGTTGATTCCTTCAAAATGGATCGATCCCCCATTTTTCCTCAGGTCACATTCCATTCAAAGGTCAACCGACCCGTTTCCTTCCGGCAATCTCCATAATGTACCTGTCCGGCAACCGAGTATTCTATCATCTCACGGAACAGTTTTGCTCGAGATTTCCATCGATTACGGATGGGACTAAAGTTCTGGCCGGCGGAGTCAAATGCCATTAGCGAATGAATGATGTTACCACATTAGCCTTCACAAACAACTTCGGACGGAGAGAAAAGTTGGAGAATAATCATTTAGCAAATTAGACCCGAAACTTCGGACCTTTGATGTTATGACCGATGAATTTCCAGGGAAATTCCTGCTACCTGGAAGGTATCGGACTACACTTTGTGTTGATATTCACAGTCTGCGAGGTACAATTTGCTTTATTGGTATTTTGATTGAAGGTGTTATTCAAAAGGTATGAATATTGTTAAAGTTGAGACAAAGTTATTTATTGGGTTTGATTGGAAAACACGTTACAATAATTTTAAAAATTCATTATCAGCCTGTTTTTCCACTGCTAAATATAGGTCTTCCCTATTACATATTATAAGATTGCTGGTTCTCTTTGCCTTAACTTATTGTCATATATCCGTTGGCTATCATTCTTCTGATGTCGTTGCTTCATCGGGCTTGCAGCACTTCTTCTGCCGGTGAGGGCCCTCTATTTCAGGACCATCATTTTCATCCATCTCTTTGAAAAATTTGTCTAACTCATTGCCGATTTTTAAGGAAAAATCTGTTACACAGGTTTTCTGGTGAACAGATACACGATTTCTCTAAGATATTCCAGGCATAGCCCTTTTTATTTCATTTTGGGTAAAATTTCGTATAATTTCGTATAATTCGACTCTACGAAAAAATTATTTGTTTATAATAAATGCCAGATAAGTACTAATCAGATTAGACTAACAGATCTGCAATAAATTGAAAAAACTGAAATACTTAGATAAAGCTGTGTTATTTTTTTTGACACTTATTAATTGTTAAAACTCAATATTATATAAAACTAAACGTTATTAAAATATTTTTAAAACCAAATTAATTAATCAATTAGAAAGACATATAGAGAACTCTAACCCACGAAAATATATTTTGCTGGATATATATAATTAAAATATATATATATATATAGCAAATAATTACAATATATCTCATTAAAATTGAAATAAACTAGGTCCGTTTTCTGTAACCGTATTAATGGCGGGTACTTATTATATTCTGTATCTCGTTGCTTCTTGCAAGTTTTAATTAATATCAACCAAGTCCAACTATGTGGGTTAAGGTTGGGACCGTTGAAAAATTAGAATGGCAAAAACAATTCTAATATATCCAAATTTCTCATAAAGTATTTTCACAATAAATTCATTTTGTTGCCATTCATTTGCTTTTTGATGCTTTTTAAGAAAACTCATATATGTCACATACTCACTGCATACCTTAAATAGTGTTTTTTTTTATATTATTTATATATAATATTCACGTAGCTTGACGATACATTAATCAAAATGGTTCGATGGCAAGTTTTATTTAAAGTTTCAACAAACTACAATGTGATAACCTTCAAAGTAGTTCACTTATATATGAGTAGGTATGCACATACTTATTCCAACGGTGATGTCATTGTTGAAAACATCTCTGGAACTCATCAACTAATACGTCTTATAAGGCATGTGTTACGGCCTTTTGAAAGTCTTTCGTTGTTTCAGAATGTCCTTTTAGTACAGTTGTGACTTAGGTAATAAATAGAACTTCCACAAGCCGAGTTCGGGCGAATAAAGAGGCTCGGGAACTCGAAATTGCCTTTGGAAATCAAAAATGTGCTTTGCAGACAGTGCAGCACGGGAAAACTAGTTGTTGGACAAATACAATAGACCGATGAGCAAAGATTGCGGTATTCTATGCACTCTGGCTGATTATGAGTGGTCACTGAGACCCACCGCTTCGAGAATGATTTTTTAGAAATCAATAATAACTATAGGATATTATTGATGGATTTGGCGTTCATATTGTAGAGATTATTCATCATGTTCATTGTGTTTTCTCTCATTATCTCTACCTGAGCGTAATTTTAAGTGTACTTTCCACCTACGCAACCTTTGCAGGTTGTATTTCTTGACGGCGAGGAAGTCGGTAGGTAAGATATTTTATATTTCAATAGAAACATACCTGACCTTAGAAATTGTCATTTACCAGAAAAATATAATCAATATCAATATATATATATATATATAAGAAACCCGTGTTTCCCTATCCACCAAGTTTTCTCCACAACCAGATACAACCACCCAACGGTGGTTATGGTGGTGCCCTTGGTGTCACATCGAAAATATGCGAGTTGGTAGGGGTGGCTGTGCGTGGGTGGGAGTGGGTGGCGAAAATGTGCTTTCTAGCATACTGTTTTGTTATGGGAAGGCCGAAAATGCTTCAGATTGTTTCAAAATAGTCGCATCGACCGTGTCAGTGAGTCTCCTTCCAGAATTTCTTGAAGTTCTAGAAGGAGAATGTTCTAGAAGGTTCGCAAAAGTCCTATGATGATCCAATCAGTGTACTAAAAATCTACGCGTCCGAAGCCGCGCGGGCAAAGGTAGTCTATACTAAAATATTAATTGAAAAAAAATACGCTGGATTTTATTTTAACTTTGTCAATCAGAATTCTCGATGGCGGGGAAAAATACAAAATATTGTCCTGTCGTTTCATTTTGTAAAACCAAAATATCAAATTCGCATTAACCTAATTAAATTTTCCAGCCCTTTGTTTCACTTCTCCAGAGCGGAGTAATCCACCTGACGGGTGACGCTTATAAAATTTTCCGCCATTTTACCTTTTTGGCGGGAAATCTCCGACGATGGGTCGCGGGGCGGCGGGGGAGGGGAGGGGAGGGGAGGGCGGATTCCGAAGACTGTCACTTTCAATTTGTCTGAACGAGAAATAAAGAACACGTTCGTTTTTCGAGATCGCGCGAAATTAACGAACGCGAAAAAGAGACGATTTTTTTTTGTTACATTGAATAATAAGCTACTTGTTAGTAAATTTCATTGTATTCAGATGGTACCAATATTGCGAGCAGCTTCCTGAAAGCTCAAGAAAATAAAGGTTATTTTATTTTTAATGTTTTCATTTTTATAATTTTGAAGACGGAAAATTTTAAACATATTATTGGTAGATTTTTGTAACGATTGTGGAAGACTCCATGATGTATCAATACGCGTTCTAATTCATTTTTAATGATTCTGCATTTGGGAAGTAAAGATCGTTGGAAGGAAGATAACTTTTTTATATCTTAAGTAGATTCACAACGAAAAAAAACAGCCTAGTCAAACCAAATAGTTGGTAAGTATTGATTATTGTAAAATTATCAGTTTAAAGGTTGAAATGCTGTTATACTTATTCACGTCCCGCCAGGCGAGTTTCCCGTAGAGGTAGGTATGCGAAAAGGGTTACACACTATTATACTGACTCTCTTGATATAAAGTGCAAAATTGAGTAAATCTAAAAAAGCGGTATTGCAACATACAATGACTTCGGTTTGTTAGATTGAAGCATAATTCTCTTATGGTAGGTTAGGTTAGGTTAGGTTAGGTTAGGTTAGGTTAGGACGTGGGCAATTTTGGAGATTTTATGCATACTGAGTGTGATAAACAGAAGAAAATAGAAAATAATCACTTGTACTCTATGTATATGTTCAATGCCCCTGAGATATAAAAGACAGCAGTTTATAGAATCTGAAGAATTTAATCAAGATACATTATAGATATAGAGACGATAGGACGGTAGGTATGGAAGTCTTTTTGGGTGTCCATTTGGCTTGTAACCTACATATGACTAGCTTAAGTGATCACTTTACACAATGTAACATTTACAATTTCCACCCATGATAGACTATCACATATAATTTTTTGTCATCATATATCACACCAAATTTTTTGTATATATGTTTAATTTGCACAACTTGTTCCATATGTGTATTGTACGATTAGAACTGCCACCAGTGATTGAACATTTTGTCATTTCTATAAACCGGTACAGATGTCACCACTGGTAATGATATATCTATATTTGTGATTGGAGTTTTTAATATTCTTTAGATATGTATGTGAAATTCTTCAGAATTATTAACAAATATAATAGAATGCTGCTAAATATCTAAAATAAAGTAATTTCTCCGAAACTTGTAGGCATCTCTTTATGAATGCAAAACGATAAATACAAATATTCCCTTGTTTTATTTGTTAAAAAAACCCAAAATCAAGTTAAAAGCTTCACGGAAAAAATGTTTTGCCTGTAGCAATCCGCAAAGCTATTGAGTCGGAACGGTAAAGAGAGACGTGTAAATATATTATTTTCAGCGGAAAGATTTTCCCTGAAAGTATTTCCAAATATCACTTTTAAGAAATATAATACAGCCTTCTTTCATACTTTTCCCTTTTATTCACTTCAGGCTAATGGCATTCTGCCTTCTGACGTCATTCGAATTTGATTATTAAATAATATAAAAATATATTTATATATAAATAACGAAAAAAATTCTTTCCATGTTAACGATGTTAAACGATGTTATACGGGCTAAGACGTGATTTATATTAAAACATTTTTTTACGCTTCAACAGGCCAAAAGGCTCAATTAGAGAAGTGAAACACACAAAAAAAAACCCGGCTTGAAAGAATCACATAGATTAATTTTGACATCTCCGGGAATCGGACCCGGAACCCTCGATGTGAGAAGCCAGAGTCATCCCCACTAGGCTATGAAGGTTTAAACTCCTTTATATTCATTGTATTTTGTATTATCGGTTGGCTATCGAAGATTTTAAGGCCTTTGTATATCGGCCAATTTTCTGAAATATTTTTCATTTTCAGTTGAATTTTTTGCTGTAGCCGCCTCTTGTAGTGTATGAATGAAAATCCTTTATTTAACCCTGTTATAAAAGGATTTGGGCAAAAATCCGTATCTGATTTTGAATATTTGTACTAAAACATTATATTTTATTCTTTGATTTACTTGTATTGGATAAACATGATACCATAACATACCTAATAGTGTTTAGAATAACTTTCTTTATGTTTATAAAAATGTTTAATACTACATCGATAACATGATTTTATCTACATCTAAAATAAATTTAAGTTAACTGCAATTGAAATCATTAATGCGTTTCTTATATAATTTTTGTATTCTGAAGTGTATGTATTTTGAATTACATATTCTTAAGTATTATATTCGAACTAAACGTAAAGTATCGTTTTTAGGTAATATTTAGTAATTAATCGAAAAAGAAAACAGTGATAATAGGTTGACATGTAAACACATTTTTGCTTTATTGCACATGCATATGCAATAATAGATAAAAATAAATAAAATTCTTGTTTATTTTTGTGTAAAAAAACTGTTATATTTTTCTGTTATCCCTTATGTAACTACATTATGAATTAAATTCTAAAATCATAACCAGTTCAAGGTGATGAAGACATGACGGACGGTAAGGTTGTGTAGCAAGTGGTATTTTTCATTACAGCGAAGCAAAATTCCATGAAGCGTCTTTGGTTGTCCATACAGTTGTATTCGCTATAGCCATATGTTGCCACTGGAAGTCTACTAATCACGTTCACCAATTTTTATCCTTTCATTCTCAATATTATCTTCGTTGGTCTTCTTCTCCGTTGTCTTAGAGATTTAAACTGATTTTGTATAATGGCAGAATGAGTTAATATAACGAATTTTTTGTTGCCAAGCATTTTATATTTCACATTAAAAGAAAATACATGTTAAGTTAAGATCGCAGAGAGTTTATAATACCTACTGTATCATGGTAAATATTTTTCGCTGCATTATATTTTAATGTGCCTGCTTAAAACCTTAAAAAAAAATCGTTTTCGTGGATGGTTCGCTTTTCATTATTTCTCTACTGTTGGTAGGTATTTTATTTTTATTGCGTGTTTGATTTATAAATGTACCAAGTAAATTATGAGTTAAAATAATGATATATTTAATATTAATACTGCAAATTTCATTTGGAAGATATCGTATTAATGAATCATTAAAAATACATTAAGTCTAATTAGTTAATAAAATTGAATAATTTATGAATAACAACAGGACCGTGACAACTAATACATGAGTTTGTTTGTTTAACCGCATTTTTATCATATTTATGTTTTGTACTATAAACCATCTCCCTCTGCCTCTTATTCAACACCGGACTGCCTCTTATTCAACATAGGCTTAGAAAAAGCTATTCGTGACTCAATAATTGAGATAAGAGCAACGATATTTGACAACTCTGTGCAACTATTAGCTTACGCTGATGATATCGACATAATTGCGAAAACTCCCGATGCTTTATGTAATGCCTTCATAAATCTTGAAAGTTCTGCCAAAAACATGGGTCTCATAGTAAACCAGCAGAAGACCAAATACATGACCGTAGGATGCACCCAACAAATCCCAACTCTCTCGTGTGGAAGTCAAAATTTTGAAACCAAGATTTACATACCTAGTATCCCTGATAACAAGCAAAATAATACTACAGAGGAGATCGAGAAGCGCAAATCGCTGTTTTTTCCGCCTACAAAAGCAGATAAAATCCAGACTGCTGTCCAGAAACACCAAGATATTAGTGTACAAAACGCTTACTAGGCCAGTGCTCACGTACGCAGCTGAGACGTGGGTACTAACTAAGAGGAATGACGTTTTTGAAAAGAAAATTTACAGGCGTATCTTCGGACCGGTTCTAGAAAATAAACTTTGGCGCAGATGTTACAAAAATGAGCTCTATACTCTATTTAAGGAGCCAAACGTCACAAAATTTATAAAACTGGGAAGACTTCGGTGGCTCGGTCATGTGGAGAGAATGTCCGAGCATCAAGCACTAAAGTCCCTGCTGAACTCAAGGCCAATGGGGCGAAGGAGCTTAGGAAGAGAGCTGGCACTAGATCGAGATGAATGGAGGAAAATTATTGAGGAGACCATGACCCACCAAGGGTTGTAGTGCCAAGAATGATGATGATGACTATAAACCATTTCCCTCTATCTATAAAGAGGTAATTGTAAAAATAATAATATATTGTACCACATTTAAAAAAAATTGTGTTTTTTATCAAGCGTGGTAAATATTTTTAATCATTATGTTAAAGCAGTTTAATGTTTCTAAATGAATAAATTCTAAAAAAAAGTAACCTATAAAACCAAATTTTTATTATACTCCCATTCTCATTTACTAGTGGAAACTGGTTTGGCGCTTAACCTACGCGTTGGGCTTCGGTCGAGCGACGCTACGAAAGGGAGTAATAAAAAATTTCCTAAAATCCAAAATTTATACTATAATCAGGATCCGTGTCTACCAGACGCGTTGAAATATTTTATGAATAATATATGAAAAAACCATTAAAAATTTGAAAAATCAAAAAATGTATTAATTTTTTTAACGAAAATTTGATAGATCTTCTTGATTGTCGCCACGAGTCTGCTTGCAAAGTTTTAGCTTGATTGGATCACGGGAAAAGGATTAAAAATCGATCCAAAGTTTTTTCGTAAAGCAACCAAGCAAGTAGACGCCACGAGTTAAAAGAAAGGAAGTAAAAATGTAACCCATAAAAACCAAGTTTTTATTGTACTCCCTTTCTCATTTAATAGTTGAAACATTTTTTTTTCGCTTAACCTACGCGTTGGGCTTCGGTCGGGCGACTCTACGAAAGGGAGTAATAAAATTTTTCCAAAAATCCAAAATTATACTATAATCAGGTTTCGCGTCTACAAGAAGACAAGCAGACGCCACGAGTTAATATAAAGGGAGTAAAAATAATGAAAATTCATACCTATACTCCTTCCCTATATACGAGTCTCTGACTCTCATAGAGATAGAAAAATATTTTTCTTTATTTTAAATGTTTTGTTGTACCATCTTATGTAAAAATAACAAAATAAATACAAATCCAAAAAAACAAAATTCAAAATCATTAAGGGAATTTGAAATAATAACCCAATAAAAATAAATTAATAATGTATTATTAAAATGAGTTAAACCAATCTATCAAAAAAAAAAAATTCACTAAACAGAATCACTTTAACAAATTAATAAATGATGATATTTTGTTGGTGAATTTATCTACTTTTATACCGCGGAAGGGCTAATTGAATTAATCTCTTTATCTTAATAATTCTAAATCAGAAAGCTAAGCGAGTTGAAATTTCACAAATACTAGTTAATAATCATACACATCTGGTTTATTAGGAGTGCTTAAATAATTTAGTATCAATAAAGGCAGGTTGCTTTATCCTGGAAATAACATACGGTACAAAGCTTCCATGGGATCAATCCACGTAGGAGCTTATTTCCAAGGTAAGCCCGAATAGTCAATATAAGATTATTAGTTACACAAAGATCGGGATCAACATTCAAACGAAGGTTATTCGACGTTTGCAAATAATCTACTGAATTTATTTAATTTAGACCAAATTATATGAATTATTTATTGAAAAAAATACAGTTAGACCTCTTTCCATTTAAGAAAGGCAATTGAATTAATATGTGTGAGCCGTACGTACGAGGCACATTGTTTTTTATGTGTTGGTGTTTATATCCGTAAACACCAGCACAACGAAAAAATGTGCGTTTTACGCACGGCTTACACTTACTAATTCGACTGTTTTTCTTAAATGAAATTTACTATACCCCTAATGCTTTCTTTTGTCGCATATGGTAGATTGTGTTATCGGTAACGCCATCATGTCAAATATAGTCTAGCAAAAACTATATAAGGAACGGCAAGCCCTTAAAATTCCGTCGCCTTTTTGGTGGGAGGTTAATGTCATCCACTGACAAGTACGGTGCTACCGTAACTTTTGAGGCCAAGCCCTGATGATAGCAAGTGATACTTTGCCGAAACGCTGGCCTAGGTTTCGTTAGGGAAACTACCCTCGAACGCGACCAAGTTCAGAAGACACAAATGTTCCATACACGAGTATAACCAAAAGTAAAATATATCTTTACACGCTATTGTAATTTGCTATGGCTTATTTCAGTTATTTTTATTTCATTTCATTTCATTCAGAGCTCCAAATTTACTAAATTTTCAAAATTTTTTTATGAAACTATCCAGTATGACGTTGGTGAACAGTTTCTCGGAAAAGATAAATAACAATAACTTATTGGTTTTGATTTCAAATTAAATAGTATTTTCATTAGATAATCTATCATATTTCAATTATAATGTACTTAATATTTAAATAATATTTATAAATCTAAATAAATAATTCATTCATACTCACAATTGATGCTTCTTGGTTCACATAAATAAAAAGGTATTTTATTTTTTGTACATTTAAAAGTAATGTAATCTTCGAGTCTCAGTTGTGCTAGCGGGGATAACGAGGTACGAGTAAATAAGGGATGAAATTGGATGTCTGCTTTGTGCCATTTCATTGTATCTTCACACAATTCGCTACCCTAATGTCAAAGTGGGTGAATTCGGTAATTTCACCTGACAATGTGGGTCTTTCCAAATTACCTGTACAATCATTGTATGAATATTGCGCAGTATTCAAATTACACAATGGACTACGTGGATTGTGTGAAGCAGAACTGTGTCATATTACGGTTGATATCGCTAAATCGTTTCTGTGTATAGATGGTATGCATCTATATAGTAAATACAGGTATTTGAATAAAATATATCTCCATAGAAATTACATATACTCCAGGCGCCAGAGATACTTGAGTATGCGTAATATGAGGACCAATTGATCCATGTTCAGAATAGCTTATAGATTAACAATATGAATTATATATTAGCTTTGGAAAATTTATATTCAAGTACTGAACAATTGAAAGAGTTAGAAACATTTTTTACCTATCTCTTTTTGATTTGATTTCACAAAAAAATGGATTATAAGTTAATTGGATATGAAGAAATAAATGGTAACCTGTACCCAGGACAAATGACAAAGCAACCTTTGCCAGAACCTTTGATTCAGTATCAGTAAATGCGCAGCGGATTGTCGAACGATGGCTTGTAATTGTGAAAAATCTAAATTAACTTGTATTTAATCGTGCAAATGTATAAAAAATAATTTTATAATTTTTTTTCATATACATATCTTTAAATTTGCCTTTCCTCATTAAATATTTTTTTAAGAACAATTTATGATTTTTTTATTAATAATTTCTATTTTAATTTTATTTGAAAGCCTACAATTACCATTAAAAAAACTAATGACGCAAAATAATCATTAAAATAGCTCAATAGTTTGTACTCACTCAGTTTACTTGCTGCGTAGAGGGAGGGGGTATAAAAAAAATTGGACCCCCAGGGTTTCTGGCAACATTAATATTATTAATCTATAAGCTATTCTGAACTTGGATCAATTGCCAGAATTTGGTCCTCATATTATGCATACTCAAGTCCACCCAGCTCCCGGTCTAATATAGTTTGTTTAATATTAGAATAAATGAATATCTCAAGAAACGTTGGGCTTTATTGAGATTAATCTTCAATATTTATTTAACCCTGTGGTACCTACTGGTACGGCCTACCCGGTAGATTTATTGTTAATATAATGAACGAGAGTACACTTTATATTAATAACTAATTTGTTGAAAACAAAAAATGTTTCGGGGCCAATGGTCCCATCATCAGGATACAACGTAGGTATACTCAATTAGGATTAAATATTATTATTTATGATTTTTCAACAAATAAGTGGATTAATTAATACAAAGTGTATTCTTGGTAATTATATAAATAATGTTATTTTGCAGTTACTGAAGATTGAAGAAGGATTTATTATTAGTATTTATATATTTCTGTGTAGAAGGAGAAGATATACCTTGATGGCGCATACACCTTCCTAGAATACAATTTAGTGTATTTTTGCTTGCAATTGTCGTTTGTGACACATATGATGTTAAAAATAAATAAATTGTCCCATTGCAGATTGTAAAAAGAAAGAAAAACGCTTATTGTAGAAATCATTTTAATTTTTATGCTTAGAGCTTATTCAGATTATATGTGTTAATTATTACGAGATATGTTTATCTCGAATTGTACTTTTGTGATATTCATTTTAAGTTTGTTAATTATTATATAAAATATACGGCAGCATGTTTTCAGTAGGGGTGTACTGTTTTATTTATATATGTTAATGATATCAAGAATTCAATTTAAGACATCTACAATATTCAAGTCTCTATAAACCTGTAAGAAGTGATTATTAATATCAAGTAAACTGTCTTATTACGCATCACGCCACTCTATGAGCAAGATTATTCGTGTTTTTGTAGAAAGAACTTGCTAAAGGCGTTTAAAAATTTGCGAAATCGATAGCGATAAAGCGCATCAGGGGATCGCAGTATTATAAATTATATTACGATTTCATTTCAAAATGAATATAAACCATACAAAAAGATAATAATGACATTTTTACACAATTTAAAGTCAGACTTTTAAACGTCTCACCAATTTAGGCCGCGGTGCACAGCCGCTAAAGCCTTTCTAGCGGAAACGGAAATCCATTAAAACGGAGACATCAAATTACTGAAATGTCTTAAACACATCAACCATTCCACTGCCTCATCCCCTCTACTCCTCCCCTAACCCGCAACTGCCATAAGTTTCAGGGTAGGAGACGCCCCGATCGGTGTTGCCAAATTTTGAAATTTAAATAATTATAATGTGCGAGTATTTATCAAAGAATAACCATAAATATCCATATATTGTTGCGATGAATGGAAGCTTGTGAGATAGTGGTCATGAAGTTCACGTAGTGATCTGGTGATCGGCGGTTTGAGCCCCATTCCGGGACACCAGTAAGTTAGTCATAGCACAAACATTTAGCTTAGTTTCAGAATATTAAGAATATTGATGCGACACGTATTCCGTGTTCGCATATCTATTTTATTTATAATTAAGTATAATCTACTTAATAGTTTATACATAATTTGATTAAAATAAAGTGTTTGTATCGGATGAGATATTTCAATTAGTAGTAATAGATACTTAATAAAAAGCTGTGTTTATACATTTATGATAGTGTAAAAAATGCACAAATAAGGAGATATTATAAAGTTTATCGTACAGTAAAAAGGATTAAATTAAATTAACTTAATTGGTTTTATCATGAGCTATTGAAAAAGAAGAGAATCGTAAGAAAAATAAAAGAGTATTGATGACTGCAGATGAGGACCGCGGAAGACTTGGTATGAACATTTAAGTTTTTAATCGTCGTTTGTTAGGCCTCAATAATCGACGGTCTTTCATGAGAAAATCTTTGAATGAGGTGCCGGTCAACCGATCCGACAGCCAACTGCCTGACAGCCGACTGCCCGACAAGCTAATGTCCGACAAGTCAACTTCCCGAAACCCGATTGCCCGACAAGCCAATTTCCAGAATTCTTTAATTTAAATTATAATACCTCTATGTATTTGCATATGTTTACGAAAACATGCATAATTTGCAATAAAAAATTAGTAAAAAAATTGTGAAACTTCATACGCTCCTTTAAAATACAGAACAAAGGAGGAATCCGGCCATTTCTACAAGTCTGCCGAGCGTGTTAACTCAGAGGTTTCATTTTCAAATGCTATTTAGATATTTAACTACATACATGATTATACCATAAAACACATGAGAATATTTAAACCTTTGTGTGTTCAATTATCAATTGTATCTTTTTTAACCAAATAAATTTCTCATCTCATCTCATTTTCTTCCCCTTGTCCTATTCGGGACCCCCATCGACAAGGCACCTCCATTCGTCCCTGCCTTGCGCTGATTGTGCGGCCTCCGTCCATTGTAGTCCCATCCTTTCCTCGCACAGTTTCTGGAGTTGCCTCACCCAACTGTGTCTGGGGCGACCCACTGGACGTTTTCCCTCGGGAATGGCACTCAGTATTTTCCTAGGAATTCGGTCATTCTTAGTACGTACCCAAGCCACCTCAGTTGAGTTGCTATTTTTCTACGAAGAGTAGCAATGGTTCATTGTTTAGATCGTCTCGGATCGTCGAGTTTCTTATTCGATCCCATTTCGTAGCCCCTGCAATTCCTCTCAAGTACTTCATTTTGGCCGTTTAGACTCTAGAGCGTGTTGGTTAGTTTAGCATCCATATCTGGTGACCGTACGTAGGCGTCGAGCGGTATACGGCGTTTTGAACACTACCATCTTTGTCTCGGTACTAAGATCAACTTTCCTTACCACTGAGCTGTAGAGAGGATGCAACACACCGCTTGCCGCACCTATTCTTCTATCTATTTCTCCATCTTGCCGTCTATTGATGGAGAATTCGACCCCGAGGTATTTGAATCTGTCGACCTGTTTCAGCTGTGTCCCGTTAGCGAGTAAGTTGCACTGAGTTTGGCCCCTTCCTATAGCCATCGTGTAATGTGGTTAGTTTGATAGATCTATACCTATAATACTCAATATCTGTCTGTCTGTCTGTCTGTCTGTCTGTTCTCTATATAAATCCACACCGGTTTGTCCGATTCAATTCAAATTTTGCATACTTATGCTTTAGGACCCGGCGGGTAACATAGAAAACATTTCCCTCATATTCTCATACCCCTTCCCCTCCCCCTGACATATTTTCGATGCAAATCTGTACCGTTTGACCGATCGGACTCAAAATTTGGAAACTTATTCTTTAGGACCCGGCGGGTAACATAGGCAACATTTCTCCCCTACTCTCATACCTTTTCCCCTCCCCATGACATTTTATCGATGCAAATCTTTACCGTTTGTGCGATCACACTCAAAATTAGGAAACTTATTTTTAGGACTCGACGGGTAACATTGGAAACATTTCCCCCCTATTCTCTTACCCCTTCCTCTCCCCCTGACATATTTTCGATGTAAATCTTTACCGTTTGACCAATCGGACTCAAAATTTGAAAACTTAACGTAGCGGGTAACATAGGTAATATTTTCTCCCTATTTTCCTACCCCTTCAAAACTTAAAAACTTCAAATCAGTTGAGATTTTTAAGTATTTTGAGAATTATTTTTTTTATATCTCAAATGTTATATTTTTTTTCTAAAATGATATGTGAGGAATAAAAGCAAAGGCAGCAATGTCAATAAATAATTAATGTAGTCATTGAGGATTAATAATTTGTAATGTACTGAGCTTGAGATTTAAAGGAAATTTAACCTATAAATTTATAGAAAACATGATTTCGTAAGGGGTAGAAGCATAAAATTTAGAATTTAATAGGCACATTTTAAATTCGGTGACTGTATTCTAAATATATTTTTTTAATTTTTGGATTTTGCTGCCTTTGCTTTTATAACCCACATATAACATACACATTAAAGCTATTTATTATGTTAGTACTTAGAGTTAATTAAATGCTACATTTTTACATGTTATGACATTAGACACATTGGATAGAATGCCACAATATTTCTACCTGGCATACTACTCTAGCCTCGTTTACAGTCATACACTTTCATCGAACAGGGCCGTCCTAGAATGTACGATTCGGCTAGGTCTTTTTTTACTACTTGTTTCGGACGGTAATACGCAGCAGAAGGGATGGTCGTAGCAGGGATCAGAAGGCGAGATGGAAAAGTCACAAGTTGATCTTGAGGTGAGCGCAGGTGAAACAGGACAGGATACTGATCGCCTGCGTCACCAAATTTATTTCGATAAATTCAACAGGACCCGCGGGCCCAGGCGCTTCGGCATCAACCAGCCCTGCCCTTCTGTTGCCCGCACTCACAATTTTCTATGAATTCAATATAATATACTTTTTCCAATAAAATAATCACAATTCTATAGAAAAATAATCAAAAAGGCTCTACACTAGGCCGCGTACACTTCGGTGTCATGTGGTTTCAAAGAGTTGACATTTTCAGGGCCGCAGTTATTCTCTCAGTAGGTTTTCAAAGGGCCCTTTTCAGGGTCGCCAAATGGGATCCTGTCCAACATACTACTCATTCCTTTCATGTGCCCAGATCATCTCATGAATTCTTTCTGTGGTACAACTGACTAAGATATAATATATATCTCTATTTTCGTTTTTCTTCGTCCATTATTTTTCATAAATTCTCTCCATTCTTCACTTTATTTCAATTTTTTATACCCGCATTGACCATGCATTATTAGTACGCCAGAGTTATTTTCGATACCATACTAGAACTAAAAAATAAATAATAAAAATGTCGTGTCCTTCCCACCCCTGACTTACGCGAAGGCTTTTAAAGTCAAAGTTTAGGCGGGAACTGCCGCGACGACTTTTATTGCGGCATGAAATTACGCCAATCAGAGAAAAGTTTATTTCGAATCGTTAGTGATATCCATGTTTTTACCCATTTGGAGTTAATTGCATGAAGAAGGCATACTTAATATGATCGGTGCTAAAAAATTTTCATTCAGTAATACGTAAATACTTTTCTTTTGAGTAGGTACATTCATTATTAAAAAACGTAATCTAGTTATTTTAAAGGTTTATTTGTCCGTTTTATTACTATACTAGCTGTAACCCATCAAAAATAATGGTACTTTTACATGTTGTTTCCTAAGTTCCTAAAATCTATACCTATAAAACTCAATGTCTGTCTGTCTGTCTGTGTGTTCTCTATACAAATCCACACCGTTTGTCCGATTCGATTCAAATTTTGCATACTTATGCTTTGGGACCCGGCGGGTAACATAGGCAACATTCCCCCCTATTCTTTTACCCCTTCCCCTCCCTATTTTCGATGCAAATCTGAACCGTTTGACCGATCGAACACAAAATTTGCATATTTATGCTTTGGGACCCGGCGGGTAACATAGGCAACATTTCCCTCCTATTATCTTACCCCTTTACCTCCCCCCGACCTATTTTCGATGCGAATCTGAACCGTTTGACCGATCGAACTCAAAATTTGCATACTTATGCTTTGGGACCCGGCGGGTAACATAGGCAACACTTCCCCTCTATTTTATTACCCCTTCCTCTCCCCTTGACAATTTTTCGATGCGAATCTGAACCGTTTGACCGATCGATCTCAAAATTTGCATACTTATGCTTTGGGACCCGGCGGGTAAATAGGCAACATTTCTCCTCTATTTTCTTACCCCTTACTCACCTCTTGACACATTTTCTATGCAAATCTGCACCGTTTGACCGATCGGACTCAAAAATTGGAAACTTATTTTTTAGAACTCGGGGAGTAACATAGGCAACATTTTCCCCCTATTTTCTTACCACTTTCCCTCCCTCTGACCTATTTTCGATGCGAATCTGAACCGTTTGACCGATCGGACTCAAAATACTTATGCTTTGGGACCCGGCGTGTAACATAGGCAACATTTTCCTCCTATTCTATTACCTCTTCCCCTCCCCCTGACACATTTTCGATGCAAATCTGCACCGTTTGACCGATCGGACTCAAAATTTGGAGACTTATTTTCAAAGACTCGGCGGGTAATATATGGAACATTTCCCTCTATTATTTTAAGCCTTCCCCTCCCCTGATATATTTTCAATGTAAATCTGTACCTTTCGACCGATCGGCTCAAAATTTGGAAACTTATTCTTATGGACCCGGCGGGAAACATATTTCACATTTCTCCCCTATTCTTTTACCCTTCTCCTCCGCTGATATATTTTCCATACAAATCTGTACCGTTTGATCGATCGGACTGAAAATTTGGAAACTTATTCTTAAGGACTCGGCGGGTAAAACATACAACATTTTCCCCCTATTATTTTAACCCTCCCCTAATATGTTTTCGATGCAAATCTGTGCCGTTTGCCCGATCGGACTCAAAATTTGTAAACTTATTCTTAAGGTCTCGGCGGGTATTATGTGCGACATTTCTCCCTATTCTTTTAACCCTTCTCCTACCCTGATATATTTTTGATGCAGATCTGTACCATTTGACCGATCAGACACAAAATTTGGAAACTTATTCGTTAGGACCCGGCGGGTAACAAAAGTGACATTTCTTCCCTCCCCTTTTTACTTTTACCCGCCCTCTGATATATTTTAGATGCAAATCTGTACCGCTCGACCAATCCGTACTCAAAATTTGCAAAATTTTTTTAGGACTCAGCGTTGAATGATGGTGACATTCCCCTCTATTCTTCTATCCTTTCCCCTCCCCCTGATATATTTTCGATGCAAATCTATACCGTTCGAATCGAAGCTTCGTATACCCTCATAAATTTATTTTAAACTTAATCCTTAACCCCTGCAACGCCATATATAAACAGCTAGTTTATTTATATAACAAAGAAAATAAAAGAAAAAATTACTATAAAGAAGTTACAGACGTCATACGAAGTTATGACGGACGGACAGCGAAATTATTATAATTGGGATACATCTTTACATTTTTTTCTTTTAGTTTTCTACAACATATGTATAAATGTCAAAAATATTTTATATATGGTACGTATACATGTACTACATAATATTAATTATGTATGCAGTAATGTACACATTTAAACTATGGAAACGATAAAACTAGTTTATTTTTTTAATGAATAGTTTTTTATCAATATATTTTGTGAATCTTTCTAAGTAATTCATAATTGTTTTAAAACCAACCAACTAAAGAATTAACCCAAAATATTTTATTATAAATTTAATAACCGCCTAACAGTTTGACATCTTCTAATTTCAGTTTCACCATTGTGAACGCCCTTAAAGACGTAAATTCTCGACTTTCTCATAACAATTCATCGATTCATAATTATTTAATCTCAAGTGTCTTTGATAATTTAAACTTGAGATAAAATAATAAATATTAAAGGATAATATAACTTCGTTGTCTGTCTGTCTGTCCATATGTCAGTCCGTAAATGTGTAACTTGCTGGAATTGAAACTTTAGATAGATAGAATGTGACACGCAAACAGCACGCGGCTCAAGCAACACGCAAAGGTCAAAAATTACACGGTCTTGACATTTTTATATGTTTTTTTTTCTTCCTAGATCATTAGTCCCAGTTACTTGGGGTCGGCCATCCTTGTCCGCTTTCTCCATGGGGCACGGTTTAGTGCTATGCTGACGTTGAGTTGATCTTTTTTAAGGTCTTTTTCGACCGTCGTCAACCAAATGGCAGGCGGTCATCCACGTTTGCGTTTTGTTGTTGACAGGTTTAGGGCAAGCTTCACCATACTGTCTTCTTGGGCGTCTCTGGATCTAACCATATTATCGTGGACGTTTCTCTTTGTTTTTTTTTAATTGGGGCGGATTTAAAGCTACTTCTTATTTGCTCATTTGGAACTTTGTCTCGCAGTGTGACACCCGCTGACCAGCGTAACATGCGCATTTCTGTTGTATGCAGTTTATTAAGGTATTTTTTGCTGGTCACCGGGCACATTACTGGTTGTGATTTATTTCGCTTCTGTAATTGGGCCTCCTGACCTGTTGAAGCACTTAAAAAAAAGATGAATACTGATCGTATAAAACAGCAGGTCTAATGGCTAATAATATATAAAATATATAATATATATATAATGAAATATATATATATATATATAAAAGTAGATAAATGATATAAATATATATAGGTATTACATTAGATCTATATATATATTCTAGATATATATATAGTATATAATATATATATAGATATAGAATATATATATATTTAAGGTTATATATTATATATATATATCTTTTGTTATGTAAAATTATCGTTTGACCTTAAGAGGCATTCTCCTGTCGCAAATTATGCCTTGAGTTGTCTCCACTTCATCCATCGTTACTAAAATTTGTACGAAGATATTTAAATTGTGTCACTGTGAGTAGTGGGATGAATGGATATCTTGATGTTACTGGCGTTAGTGTAACCATCGAAGATGCAGGACATATACTCCATATTTTTTCTACTTATTTAAAAACCATGTTTTCCAGTACTTTTAACCAAGATTTAATGGATAGTTTGAGGTCTGCTACATCATCAGAAATCTGAACAACATCTTCTGCATATATGATATTCCAGGGCAGTGGAGCCTTGATGAACCCCGACTTCGAATTCAAACCTTTCTCATCTGCCTGCAAGGCTTACGACTTGGGTAGAGGTTCATGTCTTGAATATATAGTATTCAGGTACTAGCTGATGTATAAGATCATGTGTAGATTTTGTTGGTTAGTTTTTTGTAACATCTTATGTAGTATTCAACTTATTCGTTCGTTATTTTATAGGAAATTTAATGATATACAAGGTTTTGTATCGCAAAAATAATGAAAATTTAATTCAATTAATATTTTAGTTACTAAAGCTGTAAAGCAAAAATATCTGTTAAATAAATTATTGTAATGAAACAAATTTTATTTTATAAAATTTAAACAAATTTTAACTAACAAATTTAAACAAATTTTAACTAACGAATTTCAGAAAACATTTCGTACAAAAATCTAGTACAAAACGTTGATATCTTTGTAGAATTTGTGCGAGCGTGAAGATTTTTAAACACCACGAGCGAATTAATTTGACAAAAATTTACATGCCATGCTACGTGAAAAGAAGCGCTGGAAGTACTGGCTGTACATACCGTTGAGAGCAAATTATCTCCATTCCATAGAAACGACAAACTTATCAATGATAGACGGTTCCTTAGGTGAATGATTAAATTTTCAGACAACTTGCGAGAAGAGATGAGAGAATGATGGTGGTTGTCATGTCTAATTTTAATCAAATCATAGTTTCTCGATGATTAGAGCCAAAAAATATCAATCTCAATATTATCAACAACGGAACAGTTATTTATTCATTTATATATTTTTTATTTAATTTATTCGATCTGAAGCTTACAAATATGAATATGTTTTACAAAGAAAAATATTAAAACATCTGCTATTAGTCGCTTACAGTAATAGATATAAAATTACTTACTTAAAGATGGTGTGTATAGTGTGTGTGTGTGCGTTTATGTGCGTTGTATGTTGATTTTAGGCCTATGAATTATTTTACGTTTTTGCATAAGAGTAAACTTTGTGTTTTCGAATAAATCTTAATATATTTAATGAAACATTGTGACATCGCACAATTTTTTGTAAATATAAAAATAGTGTCACATCGATATTCTTACCATTTTCATACTATTTTCAAGGAGGAATCATTAGACGAGAGCTATAACGACTACACCAAGAAGTAATAATAAAATATTAAACGATATCGGTCAATAGAACTAATGTTCAGCACTACTGAAAATTTTGAATTTTTTTTGAGAAACATTGTAACCAAAAATTTGCGCGCTTTTAACGTCTATACTCTACGTCTCACTAATATGACAGCATACGCAGATGAAATCTGGTGTCAAAGTTTAGAATCAATCTTACCTATTTATTGGGTAGATTTTTTCTGTATCCTTGTTTCAAAGGTTCTCTGAATGCGAATCTTGAAAAGGTCAGTATTAAGGGAATTGTATGGGAATTAGCTGCAGAAGACAGAAACCGAACGCTATCAGTACAAAGGCGAAAGGAGAAGGAAGAGCAAACAACGCACAGATCTCAGGCCGGAGTCACTGTGTTCTAAGATGCTCTAGATCGGATTTTTAAGTCAACTGAGGACCAAAAAACGTTAGTGACAGTCTTTTTTCTGTGTATCTTTCAAAATGATTCATCTAATTTGTTGAAATAAATACTGTTGACTTTTGGTCTTCGAATATATTTCATGTGTTCTTGTCAAGTGTAACAGCAAACACTAAAATTTTCTCGAATAAACGTAATACGAGCCGTACACATTTATAAAAACACAATATTTGCAGAGATCTCAAAGAATATTTATCTCTGATTTAGTAATTTATAGTAGCGGGAAGAGATCGCTCGGAATATAAAGCACATATTTTATTACATGCGCGGAATGAAACCTTTTTAAAATATGAAACCAAAAGAGAGGTAAACACGCGACTCTGAACAGTGGAAAATACGTTAATGTGTATATTCGCAAACAGGGTGATTCCGAATAAACGTTACAAATATTTGATAAAAGATGGCATTGCGAAATATGGCAAGAGGTAGAACCAAAAACTCGATATTGTAGTCAATACAAGTCTAACCAGATACTACAAAAAATTTCAATCACAAAATACATTTTTCGCCGGTTGTTCCGAGTTCGCGTGTTGAACACACATTTAATTTTATTATTAATTGTCAGTTTCGGAAAAAATAAAACGATGAGAAAAAAAAAACGCTTCATTTTATAATTTGAAAAAAAAAATCGTGCCAAAAGTACGAATTTTCATGACCACACTGCGGATCGAGTGTTATCTCCAGTCCGGACGAATAGAGCTCTCTCCAGCCTCCGCGGTCCATCGGGGAAATTAAAAATAAACACGTGACTTGTAGATACCAGGCAGCGCCGGGCCAGGGGCGGCGCTAGGGAATGAGGGAGGGAGGGTGCTGCTGGGGAGCGAACAGGTGATGATTTTCATTACACACCGCTTTTGACAACATTTATTTCAGACATTTTTTTTTTTTCGTATTATATGAGTACTTATTAACAGTTTTCACTCATCCAGAATTTAAAATTTATTTATAGGTCTCTTCAAATCTTGTCCTTCTTAATGTTTTGCCCCGAGATAAGTTGGTTTTACAATTTCTTTCCAACCCACTTCCAATTTAACTCGCAACAGCTCTGATGCGTCATTCTTAACATTAACTTCTCAGCAAAGGTGCCATCACCTCACTGCCTCTTTACTCTTGAAAATTTATAGAGGATCCTTTTTAGAATCTGTGTTTCCATAATCCGTACAGATGAGAATATTTTTAAACGTGTGATGTGGGTTTATTGTATATGTGATTTGACTAATTATTATATTTCTGCCATTTTGTGGCTTGTATCTGGCCTGACCTCTAATTATAACTCTTCAAAAAATAATGTAAACCCTAAAATAAGTTATATTAAATACATTTATTGTTAAACATATATATTTATACATAATTTATACTCAGGAATATTTAAACATATATCTGGTATACATTATCATAGAAATAATAAATCATCTTCTTTGTCACTATGTGACCCATTATTATCCGGCTTAGATGATTGTGCCGGAACACATTTTCAATGCTGGTCCACCGTGTTGCCGGGGAGTGTTTGCTTTTTCTTGTCGCTGTTGGTAAGCTGAGGACCATTTTGAAAATATGTTTATCTTATTTAGGCGTACGAGCATATATGTAAAACATCTTAAAATTGTCGGTATGTGTGTATTGTTCGTTGACTTTTTTACATCCAGTGTTTTCTTGTGTAAACCAAAGCAGGTCTGGCTGCAATCTTATACCTTATATCCTTATCTTATATCCTGTATATAATATTATCACCATGGTAGGGTCACATATTACGCTAGACAGTGATCGTCACTTTAGTTAGGTAGTGTTTAGCCTGAGGGTTAAGTCGGTGTCTATATTTACGTCACCATGTTCTAGGAAGTCTTCAGATATATTACTTGCTTGAAGATCCTCCAAATTACGTCCCTCTAATATCTTGTGGAATAAACTACGAAGCTACCAAGTTAAAACATTTATTATAATAAAATTCAATATTTGTTATAGTAACTAACATATCTATATTTGTTCAAATGGTATAATTAGCATTAATATCCGCTCATTAGAGCTAGTTTTGCCAGTCGTTATGAAATAATGATAATTGAATTAACGATGGCGCTGACAGCAAATGCACTTGACAGGTGACAATTACTAATGCGACATTATAATTTATTCAATTAAACCATTGTCATAACGACATCATGAATACGTAATAGGAACTGAAATAGTTTATTCATCGTTACGAAATACTTTCTAGAACTAAAAATTCTATATCGAATATGTAAAAAATTGTATGTTATAAATGATGCTACTTAATATTCTTTCCAAACGGAACCTAATGGTTAGGACAAATACCATTATAATAGTTTATCCTGAAAAGATATCCAGAAAAACATATAAAATTATTCTAATAGAAAATTTGGGGTTGATTTAATATCATCTTTGGATCACCGATATTTTAATGTTGTAGGTACAATTTTTAGGTGTATAATATAATATTGTTTTGTACATTATTATGATATGAAATCTCCCTGCCATGATTTGATTGCAGCAGTTGTATGGATATTTTCAAAAAATAAATTGACTTATTTTTATTTTACATTTTGAGAACATTGCATACACAAAAAAGTCGTCGTCAAATCAATTACAAATGTTCATTGCGTTTTGTGTGTTAAGCATACATTTAAGCAATAAAATCAAAAAAATGTATAAATACAAAAAGTAACAAAGTACCGTTCATTAAAAAAATAAAATCTTAAAATAAAAAAGCATTATGTATAAGATAATCCAGAAACATAGTAATGAAGCATGAAGTAAAAACAGTGAAACATAACATAACGGTATTTATTTTTGTGTAAATATAACACATATACCTATTAAAACATTTATCGTTATAAAGTAGATTGACTCCTGTACCTAACTAATTGACCAAAATATCGATTCTCCGCGGAGGATAGCAGGCAGAAAGACTCTTTTCTCGACAAACTCTCGCCACATCCATAATCATACTTCCTCTAAAGCTAGGTCATGAAATTATTGAGGCTTCTAACAGGATACTTTTTTCCTGTACCTGGTTAATCTGGTTATGCAAATTCTTTCTCGGACGTCCTCTATTTCTGGTGCCACAAACAATCTCTTATTTTTTTTTATAATGACCAAACTATTTTACCGACCCATTTAATACTATTCGCTGTGCTTATATCCGGTTGATTAATTAATAATTAAATTGAATATATTAATAGTCAAAAAAATAGTTTCAATTTTTGTGAATCTTTTTGTTTTCATATTTTCATACAGTTTAATAGATTCTAGCAAGATTCGTCCAAACACCTGCGTCCCAGAGTTTTTGATGTTTTTGAGTCCCAAGTGTTGATGGCGCCAGAAAGAGAGGGCGACCGCGGAAGAAGTGGCAAGACCAGATTTTAACCAGATACTGGAAGATGGTCCCGTTAGAAGCCTCAGCAACCGGCGAACTTGCGTGCGAAGATGTATGAATGTGGATGAGGCGAGAGTTGTATGTCAGGTCAGAAGAGTGTGGCGCTCTATCCTCTCTGCCTACCCCCACGGGGAAACGGCGTGATAGTAAGTAAGTAAGTAAGTAAGTAAGAAGATGATATCTACGATTCATGATTGCAGATGACGTTAGTGCGCACGTTTTGAATCACGTTATCTAATCGAACCCGTATATACTGCTGGATCTGTATATGGAATGCAACGAGTATAGGATATTGAAATTCATCTAATTTTTTTTCTGTCGAGCTGCAAGAGGCAGTCATCAAGCCAGGATCATGCTCACTGGACTATATGGCTTGGATAAAGTGTAATATAAATACGGTATGGAATTTGTTATTTATTCATTTTCTTCTGTAAACATCGGGGCCGAGCTCAAATGAATAAGTGTTTCTGTACCTTCTTTTTTGTTTCAGTTACAGTATGCATAATTAATAATCTTCATTTAAATGATTTTTTTCAAAAAATTTCTACGGATATTAAGTAATATTATAATTGAATAATTATATAAACGTTTTTATATATGACGTGTTCTATGTATTTTGTATAGAAAATAAACAATTATTTTGAATATACGACGTTAAGGAAAGAATATTATCTGAACAGGTCCCTAAATAAATTCGTAGGTAATACTTTCAAGGGTATTGTTTACATCGCGTAGTTCTTTAGTGCAGTAACTTTACTCGAGTCAATTACATATCACTCATTTCTCAGTGTATTGAGTATCTTAAACATGCTTCTTCTTCACACTTTGTTATCCAACACCGCGTTCTTCATCGCTCCCGTCTAGGCATTGTAATGAAATGATTATTCCGTCGGTAACATTTAGGGGTGTATGCGGGGTAGGAACGGTGAACCACCCCAGCCGGTACATCGTGTTACATGACACTTACACGAGCTGCGTGACTGATACGTGCAGAAACAGGGTTGCGTTTTGAGGAATTAGCGCCCCGGGGTTGAAGAGGTTCCCTCTTTTATCAAGTGAGAGAACATATTTCTGATTTTACACATAACATTTCGTTAACTACAAAACACTATATACTTCATAATCATATAAAACCTTTTATATAGGAGAACATATGAAGAATATGGGTCAATTAAAAATAATTAAAAATATTAAAAATACACCAAAAAAATTCGGGAGGGACGGGATATAAAAAATGGTGAACGTAGTCATGACATAAATGATCCTTAAACCTGCTGAGGTCGCAAGCCCTGTGGCTTCCATCTCTTCGCTGCTGTGCGCGACTGGCCCAAATTTGAGGACTCTGGGCCCTTTCTGGTGAGACGGTGGAGGCAAACTTTTACAAATTTTATATTATCCAAAACATTAAACTCAATATTAAAAAAACTCAAATAGAAAATAGAAAAGTGCATTTCTTAGAATAAGGGCGTTATTTTATAACCATGACCTAAGTTTGACCGTTTTTGTTTTTTATTTTTCATCAGGCATCTTGCAAAACTGTATGTGCAGTTTGTATTCAAGAATATTTTACAGTATAAAGAATAATATAATGCAATATTAAAATCCTATGGTATTTCTTTAATAATTTATATATATTTTTTGTCCTATACATTTTTTAGTCTATCCGGTAGTTTGTTAAATAGTTTTGGAATTACGTACTGTTTGGTCCTATCAATGTAAAAAAAATTCTAGTTTTTTATTCGTTATTCTTTGGTCATATCGTGTATTGTTGCTGTATCAGTGTTTTAAATCTGTCTTCTAGAGTCAGCTTGTAATGAAATTGTTTTTGTAATGGTATGATTTTACACATTTTGAATATATTTTGTCAGGTTAGTCTTTACAGACTTCTTTTTGTTTTTTTATTTGTAATTGTTTTAATAACTCTTATTTTTATGTTATTTTAATTTGTCTTAATATGTTTGAAACATCAAGCCCTAGTTCGTAATCGAGTTTACGATACTATAGTATAAACAATATCGTGTGTGTCCTGGAATACAGTATTTTAAATAAAATAAAAATACCAAGTAATGTTCTTAGTTTTTGCATGTATCTTTTATGTGATTTGTCTAATTGAAGTTTTTGTCTTTTGATAATCCTAAATATACGAATCTATACTCCTCCAAGCGTGCTCAGCAGAAATTATTGTAATTATTATGTAAACAATAAACATTATGTTCAATTCATGTCAGGTCTTTGTGTTTTGTATATGCACTATGGATGAACATATATTTAGTTTTTCTTACGTAACTCAGAAAGACAATGATTCGATGTTACATTTTCACCATTCTTTCGTTGGGGTGGAAGCGTGGACACCAAACCAAGAAAGTGGAGGCTTTAGAGATGTGGCTGTATAGACACATACTGATAGTAAAAATATTGAGGGTCATAAATATTCAATAATGAATAAGCATTTTATTTTTCTTTGAATTAAAAAACGACATCGAATTTGAATTTAGTAAATTTTAGCAGTATTAGATTATTATATACTACATTACTTCGAATTCCAATATACGACGATATCTAGTAGGTGTAGTGATCGCAGTAAAAATTTCTTTAAACTTAAATGAATATTTAATTATAATTTATAAAAATAAACTTTGTTTATACCACCTTTTTTTTATATATTGAAAAAATTCAACATGTTTCAAAGCTAATGGCTTCTTCGTATTATTTTCTTCGTATTATTTTGATCTCTATAAATTATAATTATAATGTCACCACAAAATAATTTTGCTGCGATTGAAGAAGAATATTTAATTGTTGTAATTAAGAGTTAGGTAGATAATTTATAAAATTTTTTGAAATCAATTTTTTAAATTTTAATTAAAAAAAATAAATAAACGACGCCTTTCAGAAATTTTGTTAAAAGCTTATTTTTTTTTAGTATAGGTGATACTGCCTACTATTTTATCTGGTTACTATAAATACTTGATTTATCTGGTTACTAAGGTTGTGCGAAATTTCTACGAGGTTCTTTAAACAAGTCATATGTAAAAGCTAGTTTTCAAGTAGGTACATTATTTTATAAAAATAAAATAGTTCGAATTTTGATATCAAATTTAAAATTGATTACGATTCACTTACCTAAGGTATTTCAAACATATGTTAAATACTTTCAAAATGAGTTTTCTTCAACAATGATTCATTGGATTTAAAATAAAAGATACAGAGTTCAACCGTTAAAAACCGCCCGAGGCTGCGGTAGATTGCCGCCCCAAGTCCTCGCATGTAGGATATCGTCCGCGAACACGACCCTGAAGCATAAAACGAAACAAGGGTTGTTTGATCTACCGAAGCTGGTGGAAAATGAAAATACTTTTGCTAAAATGGAAGGGGGCGGATTCTTTTGATTAAGGAATAATGAATGCAGACGCGTGTGATGCGTGCAGGCTCCAGAATTTAAATACTGCAGCAGTGCCTTCGAATATCCTCCTGGCTGTGATACGCTTCATGCAAGAACACGTCCTTGTTTTATAAAGCGTAACATGTTTATTCAGGCGAGAATTTTGGAGTGTTTATTTTTACAGAGTTGTTTTGTTTTAGAAGTTAATAATTTTATGAAATAACTTTAATACAGTAAAATTTAAAGAAATATGAGTATTACAAATTACTACTGTAAAAGACAAACCAAAATAACATTTCATTTTAATATTTCTTCAAAATAGCTTTCTGCTTTTTCCTCATCTTCTCAATATCTCTGTACCACTTGGGCATATTGCTTTAGTTTTGCTATCATATTTATATCGTAATATTTTGAAGTTTTCCATAGTAGAGAAAAATATTAACATGTAACATTTAGGGCACTGAAGTGCAGTCTTTTAAAAGCAGACAATCTCATTGAATATTTATATCCCTCTATACCCTAATTATATATATAAAGGCTACAATCCTAAAAGATAACAATACGTTAAGTTTAAGAACAGACAGACAGACAAACTTTAATATTTAGATATGTGACTATTTATTAGTGTTACTGATTTCTCAATAATTATTTATACCATGAGGTGATGGTGGAGTAATCAGGGGAAGCGGGGTAGTGTGTATTTTTTTGCAGGGTCCTAAAGGAAAATTAGTGGATTTTTATTGATTTGGAATAGATTAGTTGGATGCGTATTGATTACACAAGGAATGGTGTAGATAGGGGAGTAAATAGGATTTTTTTTCACAAAGTGCTAAAGAGTAACTATGAAAATTCGAAATTTGGAGGGTATTAGATTTATATCTGGGGGATAGAATGGGGTAAACGGGGGTGGGAAGACATGGCGCTTTTATTTTCTGTGGTGTCCTAAATAATAAGTCTGCGAAATTTTAAATCAGATCTGTAGATCTGTATACAGAATATATCGATGATAGGAGTAGGGTTAAGGGGATGGGGAAAGCTAGCCTATAATTTCCGCAGGTTCGCAAAGAATAAATAAGTAAAATTTGTTTCAGAACTGTCAAACGGTGGAGATTTGTACAGATAATAATATATTGAGAGGGAGTAAAGAGGGGAAAGGGAGATGGCACCTATGTTTTCAGCCAGTTCTTAAAGAATAAGTGTGCAACATTTGGGGCAGATTTATCAAGCATTCTAGATTTGTACAGAGAACAGACAAATAGAAGAGAAATATTTTAAACTCTTTGAAAAGTTATTTTAAACATGAACTTAAATAGTGAAAAGACTAATTTTATTATGGCATACTGATAATTGGATAAAATTTGAGTAGTTCCTGTTCATAAACACGACGAGACGGTTACACCATGATTCGTCTCCTGGGATCATCTTCAAGTGTTAGAATGTACCAAGACACCGGAGTACCAGGAGAGCAGAAGATGTGGGGGGCTGGTAACGCCCCGACTGATATCCATATCGTCAAGAGATCCGCGCAAGAGCCAAGTACCCTCTGAATATTTATGAGCTTAACCATCCTCGCAACCCTGTCCCGAAGAATCGAGTTTCAGTTTGAATTTTCCTCCACCAAATGACAAAGAATAGAGGAATCGGTCTGTGTTGAGATGCCGACAATTTTATAACGGCACATTTTTACATTGGTGGAATTATTCGGACCATGAGAGGAGTTATGATGAGTTAGTTTATGTACTTGCTAAAGGTAGTGTGTGACTCGACGGTGTTCAATGAAAAAATTGTTTCCGCGTAGGCGAATTGTAATTAAATGAAATGTTTATATTCTTAGTTAATTTTATTACAATTAATTCAATTAATGGTGAGTTGAATCGATTGATATTATTATTTATATTATTATATTTATTAGTGTATGATAAATATGTAATATCTATTATCGCTAAGAAATAAGTGATATTAAAAGCAAATTTAATATTTTTGGCAAAAATAATAGAGTAGCTTGTTAGGGCTCTCGCCTCGTAACCCAAAGGTCGTGAGTTCGAATCTCACTCCAGACCAGAAAGTTAGTCCTATTTTAATATCAAAAGCATTTAGCTTAGTTTGAAAATAGTAAGAATATTGATGTGACACGTATTCCGTGTTCGCTTCTCTTTTTAATAAAAAAATGTGATATCTATCAAGTTTTTTCCGTATTTCGATTATACCAAAAATTAAAGATTTATCTTAGAATAAATAAATCAGTTTTGTTATTTACAATTAAAATCCATTATTCCATTTATTTTAATTCTATATTATATGCATATTTCTATTTGTTTTTAAATATTACATACATTAGATCACGAGGCCTTAATACTGTAACGCATCACGAAATTACCCAGGTATGAGAAGATTACATTAGTACGGTGGCCTCACGAAACCCCCGGTACGAGAAACATATGCCCACTGAGCTACGAGAGCCACAAACAAACTTGGACTTGTATTCCGATCGCATTGCAAAGCGACGATCTTCTTCCTGTCCTGTCTTTCATGAATTTGCCTTTCGAAAATTAGTCAGTTTTTTAAATATAGTATATTTATTTTTTGCACAGTTTTCCAGTTTTTTTTTTTTTTAGGACTTCTTGAAATGAGTATGTAAATAGTACATTTATGTATTTACATGTCAAAAAAAGATCTTATGTTCTCTCCCATCTTTTGCCAACATGCACATTTTTGTGCTGATTCTGCAGCCAACTCAGAGAGAGCAAACACAAATAAATCTACAGTGATGAGTACCGCTAGGCTTTTTCATATTTCAGGTGTATTTTTCCCACAGCAACCAGCAGTATTTAAGTGATAAACGGAATATAAATAAAACAGATTTTCTGATGAAGTAAACATACTGAGTCCGTAATTAAAAACCTCCCCAAAGAGAAATCCCGCAAACAAATAAATAAATAGAACTCCGTATTGGCTTTACATCACACATTTTTTAATAAAATGTATGCAAAATTGAAATGAATTTGCCTGGGCTGTTTGCGTGTTTGACCAAAACATCCGCCACTCCAATATTCTGTATCAACAGGACGCGAATCTTCCCTAACGATGATTCCAGGCTTTGTTGTTATTTAATAACACTCCCGTTATTAATATGGAGGGAATTTTCACCAAACATGTTTACTTTCATCTTTTCCTGGAACAACTTATTGAACTTAGAAATAAAATCATCAAACCGCACAAACATGTGAAAACAAAAATGTTCCGAGAACGGAGAGAATATTTTATCATATTTTAAAATAATACCATGATTTTCAAATATTTAATACAACCTCAATAATGGCTTCTTTTCATTTATGCTTAAAAAACATGCTTAAATAATGTAAAAGTGATTTTCTACATGCTTTTTTATCCATATTAAAAACACGGAAGAATATTTTTATATTTTCTAATATTGTATTTTATTTCATAAAATATTTTGTACTATTTATTAAATAAACAAGTTTTGTGAGATAATATTATGTCGTCAAATGAAAATTGATCTTTTTTAGGGTTTTTTGGCCTTGAATTGCTTTTTGCGATAAGCTGAAGCAAGTCGAAAAATCCAAATACCTTGGGGTGGATTTTCTAGCGACGGGAGGGAGGAAAGTGAAATAGAAGAATCGGAGCTGCGGCCTACGCTGAGAAATGGATCTACGCTACTACTACTGTGAGAGCAAGGATCTACGCTGCGAGATGAGTTTTCGAAGGGGGGTAGCGGAAGTCACACTGATGGACAGAGTGACAAGCGCAGACATGAGTCACATACTCACCATGGAGCCTTTACTCCTACATATAGAAAAAAAAACAAATGAGATGGCTTGAAAATGTGATAAGAATGACACAGGAACTACCTAGAAGAATCCTTTTTGCAACCCCGAAAGAATGACGGCTGGTGAGTCGTCCCAGATTTAGCTGGGAGAAGCAACATAAAAATATGTATGAGAACAGAAAGGGTTTTGATGCAAATATGGAAGCACCTTGTACTGCTTTTGAGCCTCCGAATCTACTAGGATAAGAGGATGACGATGATGATGAAATTCTAGAGAAATAAATTTATTAAAATGCGTACATTAATAATATTATTTTTAGATTTGTAGCCTGTTTTCCGGGTACTAAAAAATAAATATACAAAATTTAGATCAGACCTGTCAAACGGTAAAGTTTGTAAAGAAAAATAAACTGATCGTATTTATTTACTTAAAGTATGTAACTTCAGTTAGTCATAGTTGAAAGGCTGAAGGCAAATTTACATTGAAAGGAAAACTGAATATGTTTGCAGTCAAAAGTTGCACGCAAAAGGATGCCCGATATTATGGCCTATGCAAATTGCTCGTTGCTGGACGATCTGTTCAGGAGCCGCCTCTTTTCGCCCACCCTGCTTAACACCTCGTCGTTTCGGATATGTTCTACCAATGGATCTTCATCATGTGCCTGTAGCACCATATTTCAAAGGCCGCTAGCCTCCCGGACATGCTCTGGTCTATGGTCCATGTTTCGCATACATCAGCACAGAGTTTTTTAATCGAGTTCTTCCTAACCTTTAAATCAATGTGAAGGATGCAAGGATCTTGGATTTTTTAGCTGAAGATGAATTCCTATGTAAATATATTAACGACTCTGATGCAAAAATTCAGTAAAATACGTCTGACTATTGATTTTTCCTTCAGTTGGCCGCTTGCATTGTGCATATTAAGCACCGTTAGAGCCCGGAATTGAACCGTGAATTTATTATACATAGCGCACTACACGTATTACTGCATCACAGGCTGATTGCACGCTGTGTGAGGAATGGATATGTGAAGACTTCATGATTGAGCTGGCCGTATGGTGTTTACTTGATTTATCGACATTTTCAACGGCTACTTGACTTTTGATGGCAAGCTTTACAGCACACGGCATGCAATGAATAGTAAAAAATTGCTCTATTCATTTATACAAGTATATGAACGTGGAACATTGTCGAAACGTAGGTCCTAGATTGGTTGATAAGTTCAAAAAAGGTCACATCGAATATATTAAGTCCGTAAATTTGGAAATTTGAAGTTGCATAATAACACTTAAATAAACCGCTTTGAATCAGGATGTAAATATGTAGCATGGTATTAACTATAACGCTATTTCTCCGTAGAGGTAGGCAGAAGGAAACTGGCACTATTCATTCGTCCACTCTCTACTTTTATACTTATATTATAGTGCAGGCCTTTCGATTTTTGAAGCATTCAACTCCATCCTCGTAATATATGGTATACTTGATCACGCCTGATCTTTCACAGATGCCTCTCTGTTCATATTTTTATTAACATTCGCCTGAAAATTTTCTTAACTATGCTCTCTCTATTATTCGATTTTGAGTATGAAGGATGATTTTTGCTGCAGCGGTGTTTAGCTGAGAAAATAATTATATAAAGACAGTAACAAAATGTTAATGATAAGAAAATGCTTGATTTTTCGTCATCATGAGATAGATGGAAAAAGATCTAGTTTGTTTGAATGTTTTCTATTGTAATTATAGTACTTCATCAATTTACCATGGTTATCATGCATACATTTAACATCTTGTTTACACGTAGTTAGGCAGAGTAGGAATTTGCGGCAGTATTTTACAGCATATCCGGTATGTGTTTGGTGACACGTGTATTAAGTAATTAAAGGCATTAAAAAAAAGAACATTATTAATGCCGATTGTTTGAATAGGAATGCCACAGTGCATTTGTAGTATAGACTGATCGAGACATGACTCTATATGTGGTCCGCAATACTGAACGTCTGGTGTTAATGTTAATAATATAACAAAAGCTAAGATAGCTAGAGCTCTCTAGTGAGACAAGTATAGTATAATTCAACCTTATCAAATGTAAAAGTAAAGCAATGAAATAAATAAATAAATAAAAGCTATGTTTATTTGTATAAATTAGTTATGTCTGTACAAATTAGCTCTGTGTCTTTCCGAAGAACAAAGGCAAATGATCCAGGCGCTTGTCGGCCTTCTTTCCCGGCTTCGGGAAGGTTTTTGAGAAGCTGATACGCAACAGGCTCGAAAAATATGGCTTTGTTTGAGGAATGTCCACAGAGATGGCCATTATACATGCACAGGCGTGGATAAGGGACTGTAAGGATAAATATGCAATGGGTGTCTTTTTTGACATATCTGGACTTTTATTATTATTATTTTTGGACAGTGTCTTTTGCGACCCTACCTGTATTGGCGGATGTTCTGCCCGCCGATCTGATTGAAACCCATGCTCGCAGCTCTCTGAGGAAGGGACTGGAGGTCACCGTTTTTGGGGTGACCTTCAGTCCCTCGGATGCCGATTACCAGGAATTGTGTGAAAGGATAAGGACAGTAGAGACTGAAAGATGGCAAGAACTATGGGACATGGCGCCGTTGGGGAGGTGGACCTACTTGCCGTGAGTGAAAAAGGCAGGGAAGGTCCTCCAGCCACCATGCGATGCAGCTGGTGTTGAGACACGGCGAGTTTAGGAGCAAGTTACATGATATTGGGCTTGCTGCGTCACCCTGGTGTGCCTGCAGCCACGTGGCTCAGACGTCGGGTGTGTGAGTATTTGAGGGATGCAAGAGAGATAATGATCGAAGGATTGGAGGGGGTGGGGCACCGTTCCCTAACCGGCACCGAACCTCGTACTCTTCCGAGAGTTCATCAGGATGTGGGTATCGCATTAGAATCTGCTCCGTGGTTGAACTTCTCTAGACTATTATAGACCCGTGGCGTTTGGACTCGAATTCCAACTTTCTTTGTATTGTGTTGTCTGTCCTAGGGAGTGAGTCTGTATACTTTCACTCCCTCACTGTACTCCTTTCTCGCCCTAACTCTGTGTCCTTTCTTTTGGTTTTATAGTTTTTTCCTTCGATTCGCTCTTTGGCACATAAATATATACGCCATACTTGATTTCTTATTTTCTTTGCTTTATTTATTTTGTTTTTATATGTTACATGATTATATGTTACCTCAAACTTTACTTATCTTATATCTTTATTTTACTTTAGCTATTTTTACTCTATTGTTACCATACATATATGTCTCATTTAACTTGAAATATTTGATACTGCTTTAATAAATGTTTCTTTCTGTGTGGGAAAGGTACAGTGAATGGACTTTTGCAGGGCTCTCCCTTGCCCTTTTCTTGGCAGGAATCTGCCTGTAAAGTATTGTGGACTAGTTCTGTTACATCTTGTGTAAGAGTAAAATCACTAGTTTAAAGAAAATATATTTGTCAATGTTTCCATGTTGCAACATTTTAATAAAAAAATGCGCAAATTATTTACATTTTAATTTACCAGAGAAAGAACCACTAATAATCAAACTTTTTACAAAAATACAAAAGTTCCAATATTCAGTATTCATTATGTTTGTATTATCCGTTGTTCGCGTGAACGTTTGGTATCTATGAATAAAATTCTCTTAGACTAAATCTTGTCTATGGTTAACACTTTAATTTAGTGATATATATGAATAGGAGCATGAATTATCAGAACCAAACATATTAACCTAACACACTTTAAAAATATATTTCATTTAGTTGAGTACGAATTCAAAAACTGTTACATTTTTTCGACTACTCGAATTTGGAAAATATTTTTTTTGGTTATGCTAACCAAACCCAAACACATCGTTCGTTTTGGAGCCGCGAGGAGTAGGAAGGTTGCGGCAATGTGTGCTGAAGGCTCTGCGCATGAACCCGCCTGTAGCCTCCGTCGGCGCAGGTCTTGGTGGGAGCAGTAAACCTAAGTTTGTAGTAGATTAGTTTAGGTTTGGTTAGTTTAGTAAGACAAAATTAGGTAGCTTAGGTTTATTATTACGATTTGATGATTCGACGGACTTTTTGATTGTTTTTTTTTCTATTACGAATAAAAAACTACCCCATAAAAAACAAGTGTTTATTATACTCCCTTTCTCATTGAAACAGGTTTCGTGTCTACTGCACGTGTCGGGGTCATTACAAATTTGTTTTGATTCCAATTTGAGAAAAACATTAAAATTTCGAAAAATCCAAAATTATACTATAATTATTAAAAAAATTTAAACAAAAATTTGTTAGATCATTTTTATCGTCGCCACGAGTCTTAAAAATCGATCCAAAATTTTTCCGGCAGACAAAAAACCGCAGACGCTACGAAAAAGAGTAAAAAAGTAACCCATAAAAAAATAATGATTTTATTATACTTCCTTTCTCATTTACTAGTTGAAACATTTTTTTTCGCTTAACCTACGCGCTGGGCTTCGGTCGGGCGACGCTACGGAGTAATAAAAAAGGAAGTAATAAAAAATTACCAAAAATCCAAAATTATACTATAAATTATTAATTTTTTTTAACGAAAATTTGATAGATCTTCTTAATCGTCGCCACGAGTCTGCTTGCAAAGTTTCAGCTTGATTGGATCACGGGAAAGGGGTATAAAATGGATCCAAAGTTTTTTCGTCAGACAAGAAGACAAGAAAACAAGCAGACGCCACAAGTTAATATAAAGAGAATTAAAAAAGTAACCCATAAAAAACAAGTTTTTATTATACTCCCTTATTATTACTCCCTTGAAAGGGAGTAATAAAAAATTTCCAAAAATCCAAAATTATACTACAATTAGGTTTCGCGTCTAACAGACGCGTTGAAATATTTTCATACAACTTAATAATTTGTATGAAAAAACCATTCAAAATTTGAAAAATTCTAAAATTCATTAAATTTTTAACTAAAATTTGATAGATCTTCTTGATCGTCGCCACGAGTCTGCTTGCAAAGTTTCAGCTCTTTTGGATCACGGGAAAAGGGTTAAAAATCGATCCAAAGTTTTTTCGTCAGATAAGCAGACGAGCAGACGCTACGAGTTAAAAGAAAGGGAGTAAAAATGATATTAAACATGCCTTACGCGAAATCAAAGCATTTATTAATTCATAACGTTTTTGTGTTATCTACGTTATGCTTGAAAGTTTGGTGTTGCAATAAACAAAATGAAATTATTCTTGTATAATATTTATTATTTTTAATGGTTTGCACTTGTGTAAGTGTGGAGTAATGTTACTTTTTACTCCCTTTATATTAACTCGTGGCGTCTGCTTGCTTGCCGTTAACAAAAATTTTGGATCGATTTTTGACCCTTTTCCCGTGATCCAATCGAGCTGAAACTTGGCAAGTAGACTCGTGGCGTTGATCAAGAAGATCTATCATATTTTTGTAAAAAAAATTAATAATTATAGTATAATTTCGGATTTTTAGATTTTTTTTTTTTTTTCAAATTGGAATCATTAGAAAAGTTTGATTAGCAACGCAGCGGCCCGATAACGTCGCGGAATATTTTCTAAATTTGAATTACTCCGTCGGTATGCCTAACAGGTACTTCAGTACGAATGTCGAAAATTTAAATTGACTGACAAATGTTTTTAGAATTTAATCTTCAAGCATGAAGTGTCTTACCAAAGCTCAAAACATCAGACATTTTTTATATGTTTTAATTCATCTTTAATTGTTGTTATATTTTACAAAGAAAGGGAGTATAATAAAAACTTGGTTTATATGGGTTGCTTTTTTAATACTTGATTGGTGGCCGATTCTATTATGATTCTTTTTAAAAATCAGGGCAGTCAACTATATTGAGGATACTTATTTTCGGAGAGATCGGCTAATGGTCCCATATTCTTAAATTTTTCCCATGTTTTATAACAGTATTGTATAATTATAAGAAACAGAAAAAAAAGATGTTTTATATCCACTTACTCGGGTCCGTGTGTTTCCAGAATTATCACTCGATATTCTTATTTCCACAAACTTTGTATCACCATCACGCATTGGAAATTATAACATGTCGAGTAATAAATTGAATGCACACAAAAAGTGATATTGTTTCATGTAGCAGTTGCTTCAGTAATTAAATTTCGTCCCAACCTTTTTTGTTTATCGCCGTTAGGGTTACTGCGCCAGTGACGGCCAATATTATATACATTTATATATATAAAATTTGTCTTACTACAATACTGTAAATTAAATGGCGTACTCTACATCTCATCTTATTAATAATGCAGTTTTGGCTAAACGGATGCAACTTTAATTCGTGTTTTAACACCTAACTTTTACGCGAAAAATTATAACACAACAAATTATAACTTTTGGTACCACATGCCGTATATTTAAAAGCGCAACACATCATTATTCGATTATTAAAATTTACCAATGTTTATTAAGAAAAATAAAAATATGTTTACCGTCATGAGTTAGAACAATAAATATTTACATATTGAAATTTCTTAACTGTAAAATCGTGTAATGTTCTTACTTTAAAGCAACCATAGAAACATCGTATTTTATTTAACTTGTGATTAAAGGTTACAAATACACTTTTTTAAGAATATTAACGTTTTAACAAAATGTTTTTTATGTTAGTATACAGGATGTCTCATATCGGGTAATAGGCCATAATAGTTATCAGAAAAACATTAAAAAAAAAACAGTTCCTTAAAACTGGGCAAAGTATTGATTTTGAATACTTGGTTTGGTCAAAAAGTGACATTTTCTTCCAAGCTGGAGCAGTTGGCTTTGAATTTTGGACAAAAGTTTACAGAAGAATTATTTGGGATTACATAAAAATAAAAAAAAATGAAGAAAAAAAATATTTGTAGCAACAGGAGTAAAAAGACCGTCACAGGGTGTAGACTTTTTGATTTTTTAAAAATTCTTATAATTTTAAAACACATGATTTTTTAAAATATTTTTCTGATAACTATTATGACTTGGCCCATCACCCGATTTGGCTTGACGTCGAGATACGGGACACCCCGTATAATCACCAAAAATTACCTTTTTGTCTACCGGTTTCGAGACGTAACCCATCTCTTCGTCAGGACAACCACTACACTAGCGAGCGTGAAAATATTACTACACACCACAACCATAGTATTTATTATCTATACACCAATATACTCTTTACATGCGTGTTACTCTAACTAAAGGTTAACACGCACTTTAGTAAGAGTAGCACGCATGTGAAAAGTATTTTGTGAAAGCGTTGGTGTGTAAATAATACAATGGTTGCCGTGTTTAGTTTAGTGGTAGTTCTGACGAAGAAACGGGTTACGTCCCGAAACTGATAGACAAAAAAGTAATTTTTAGTGATTATATACTGTGACGTAGCAACCTTTGTTCGTCACACCTCTTCGCGAAACCTCTGAAGAAATGAATTTATCGATCCCCGCACCAACGATCTGCACCAAAAATTGATTTCTAACGGCGTAGGTACTGCAAATACTCTATGGAACAGAATAATGTCTTTGGTCTACTGCAGATAATTTCACAGCGGTCGCGAACGGCGGGGACGAGATTACAAAATGGAGCATTCGGAATCTGACACTTCAGCATGCAAGATGTGAACTTTTTCTGTGAACCCTCGTGTTAATAGGTAAGCTCATTCCGAGAGACGCAATTTGAAGTGGCATAAAGATAACATGTGAAATTACATGATTGGTTGTTAATAATGTCTTTCGTCTTAATATAGGGTTTTTCCACGGGAGCGCTTCGCGCCATGGCCAGGTGACGCAGCATGGAGTGAAAGGTGAATCCATTGCAACGCCTGGGGGGCAGCTGCAGAGGTGATGTTCCGGTAATCATCTGCATCGGCCGCCCAAAGCCTCGGGGCGGGGTTGTTCTCTGGACCCTTAAGGGAGCAATCCTCCTCAGATGCGAGGCCAGCAAAATAAAGACCACGACTTGCCTGGTATTCAAATTCTCTCTAATAATCAATTTCACATCACGCCTGGAGCGAGCTGCGTGTTATCTGACTCCGTAAATACAAGAACATGTGCATCAGGTCGAGCGGTTTTAGAAAAAAGGAACATTGCTAAGCACGTGCGGAAGCGGTGTTTGTGCCAGACTATTGTAGCTTCATTGTTTTAAATGTGATATAGAAATTTTGCCCAGATGTTCATTAATTTGCAGAATGTGAATACCACGCACCGACACCTGCGCTGCGTCACCGCCAGTAGTATAAAAGTATTTAGTTCCACTGTCTTTTCCCTCCTTGTATGACGCGGCCGCTAGCGCTGATGTCGAGGCGTGGTAAATTAAATCTTCACCTCAATTTATTGTAAAGAAAAGGGTTTCAATGTGCAAAATTCCCAAAAACACTTCATAAAAAAATTGTCACCTTCTGTGGCATTATTAATTTCTGTTTAAAATTCATTTGAATAAATTCCCCTTCATCTAAATAATGTTTCGTTGTATTACCCTAGTCATTGAACTGTTGCAACTTAAAATAAGTTAAAGTGAGAGACAGCTGAAGTGCGGCGTACACGACACCGGAAGTACCCTGAGTTTAAATTGTGGAAGTAAGGTGAGTCCGATTCTTCTCCGACTGAGCGAAGCTGGTGGCGACGAGGAGTTCTGTTGGGAGCAACAGAACTTCACGTCATTCACATAAATAACATTTTGTTTAAATGTCTGACCATAAAGTTGATGTTTTAAATATTAAAAATATCAATATTTTAATTTTCTTTTATTGATATTCGTAACCAGATGAATATTATTGTAAAAAAAACATAAAAATCAACAATTATCTAAGAGGCTATAAATGAAATTATCTGTTTTCTAGCTAGTTAGATTTTAAAATATCTTTTCGTACTACGGTTTTATCTAAATACATGCAACAATAACAAAGGTTTATTTTTTATACGATTGTCTTTTTTAACGTACATCAGCGAAACAAGGTAGTTACCAAAGTTAGCGTTAATATTTTATCGTCGATGGAAATATTCCTGAATGCCACGAGCTATCCTTGCGCTCCCCTCTCGAAGTGTCCCGGGATAGCAGGAAAGGGCCGAGGGGAAGGTTCCCTGAGGGGGACGCAGCTATCCACCGATAATACGGTCGCGGGTATTCCGGCCGTTTGATGATTTTTTGGGGTCGAGTTAAAATTTGATTTAAAGTGTATTAAATCCATGTGTGATGAGACGGGAAAGCGCGTACGATTCGCAAAATGGATTATAATTCGGCGAATAGTTCGGGGGACCGTCTCTGGGGCACCTACCCTAAAGTCGAACCGAATATTCAGGATGAATAAAATGCCCCGAAGGCTTTGGCTGCGATAAATTGAATGATTTTCATTATGGGTTCGATTTGGAAAAGTTTAAAAAGTTCTCAATTCATTAACTTTTGATAGCTTTTCTATTCCGAATTGTGGCAAATTTGATGGTATCAAATAAACTTTTTCAACAGAAGCTGGAATGTAGGTAGGTACATCGAAATCATCATTAAAGTATTTTTCGTAAATGTACCTACTTGGTTAAAACACTCAGTGCTAGTAGTGTTTATGAAATCATGTTAAAATGAGCCTTTAAAATTAATTTGTATTAAATAAGGCAACGTAGGCAATACCACTTATGGGATTTGTACTTGTATTTTGTTTTTTTCGATCGTGGTAACTTATAAAAGTGATGAATTACCTTAGATTCATAATTACACTATAATGGTTCTCACCTTTCACGATTCAAACCTCAAAATTTCAAGGCCAATATGACTATTTTCAGTTTGCAACGTCATTTCATAATATACAAAACTTTGAAATATTCAATTGACTATAAAAATATGACGCCATGTTATTTGTTTGTTCCTTATTTTTCAACACATGCCATTTTCAAAAAGCACATGCCGAAAAAAGTATTTTAATATATTGAGACTAGATTTGCAATAAATAGTTTTTTTTTCAGTATCCTATTCATTTCAATATCCTAAAGCTTTCTTTATTATTTATATGCATGAACAAGAATGTGGACATTATTTTTTGTTAAACGTTTACGGTTAATTGAAGCTGGATATTCGCTTAACAAGTTTGAAATTCGTGGTATTCCGTGATCTGACCGTGCTCTTTCAAGACGAGTCTGACACTTCATATATTCGAAGAAACATCGAAATTAGTTATATTTGACTTATTTATTTAAAGAGTGAAAGTTATGATAGAATGAAACAACGATATAGTTATCACCGATGTTTGATGTCGGCGCGCTGACAATTAACATATACGTAAACATCTGTGGACAGACGCATATGTCAAAATTTAAACGTTATTTTGACAGTCAACAAATTCTTGATATTCGTACACACTAGTGATATAATTAGATAGAGCCTTTGCTTATAAGAAACCATAAATTTTGAAGAGTAAGTACAATGTATGTGGAGGTTTGACAATAATTCAAGTAATCAAATAGTAAGTTAACGTATGCGAGTCTGTGTGTGTGTATATGTGTGTGTATGTGTGTATGTGTGTGTGTGTGTATGTGTGTGTGTGTGAGTGTATGTGTGTTTGTGGGTGTGCATCATCACGCGCATGTGTGAGGGGAAATGTGTCATTTCACAATTTTACCCCTAACAGAGTTAGTAAACTGATCAAAACTTAAACAAAAAATGTCGAGATCTGCAAAAACCATATTATGTGTATCAAGAATACTGTTAATTGTCGAGTTTTTGCCGTAGTTTGTTCATTAATGGTCCAAGTGCATAAAGTCTTGTGTTCTTGTTCGTTTCTGTGAATTTTTAAAACTCAGAGGAGTTGAGTTCAAACTGTAAAGATATTTCACATTATTTATCGTTTGTCTGTCTTCGAGGCTTCTTATATTATGTAGTTGTTTCGGCATTTTTTTCTTCCAAGCTTTCATTTATTTTCAGCGATTATTCGATATTCAATGAATTTACACGAGAATATGAAATTAATACACACATACACATGGAATTAAATTTTAGCGAAGCTAGGTAGTAAAGCTAGAGCTTAAGAATAAACTACAGCACGACTCGAATAATAATACATTTTTGTTGAACAAAATCACTAATGAACAAATTTAATTAGAGATCTTTTGAACAGTTATTTCCGAATTATCTGTGTTGTTCATGAAATATGTCATTGTTGTGTAACTCATTTATTTAATTACATTGAGCCAAATATTTTTGAGTTTATGATTTCAGAATTTATTTTGGTGTAGTGATATTTGGTATTTAAATGAATTGTTTATATGATTTATTTATACGAGTGTAAACGATTATTTAAACGGTTGTATTCGCCATGTGGTCGGTCCTCACTAGGTAGTGGAGGCGTTGAGGTAAATATTTTGCACGTACTTACTTACTCACTTACCACCACGCCGTTTCCCCGTGGAGTGTCTTCAGCAGCAGACGTCTTCCGCGGTCACCCTCTCTTTCTGGCACCGTCAAACACGCGTTGTATATCTTTCATACCATTATTTCCTCATTCATTTACTCAAGATGCCCAAAATACCCTGAGTGACTCTTTTTTATTTCTATTAATTATGCTGAGATAAGCTTAACATTCATTCCTAATATCTTCATTCTTTACTCTATCATAAATGAATTTTGCACTTTGTATATATTTATGTTATATTATACTAAATGTAAAAATTGTAGACAAAAAGTCTTAAAAATGATGCGAAGGTATACTCATTGGGAATTTTTATTGTAATTTATAACGCAGATGGCCTCCCAGAGTTTTGAAATGGAGACCTTGGGAGAATAAAAGAGGCATCGGAAGACCTCAAAAGAGATAGGCCGAAGATATAGCCGATGTGGGGGGAAAGAAATGGCTACAATTAGCAAACTACAAGGAAGGATGGAAGGGTATGGAAAAGATCTATATCCAGCATTGGAGAGATGAAGGCTGAAGAGGAAGAAGAAGATAATGCAGTTTTAAGAAAGTCAATACAATAAGAAAAATGAAATATATTTTGGAAAAAGCAAAATAAATTCGACAGATTTTATACAATCTGGTATTTATTTTAATTAATGAAAATAAATTATAGAAATCTCACAGAGACGAATCTATTTATGTAGGAAACGTGTATGAAAGTCTTTATAGGATAGTATGGGGCTTACGACCTCTGCAACGTTCACCAATTCCACCGTTAGAATATCCACATAAAAAAGTTGTATATGTGTTCTAATTCTTCCATTCTAGTTCAAATGGATACGCTAGAGATATTAATGGTCCTTTTCATGACAGATTATACATAATTTTTCTGTATATTTTCAAGTGGAATATTAATTAAACAATATTCTTTTTATTGCATATGTGATATTCTTTCGAATTATTCCGAATTCCGAAATATACACTAGAATACCTGAAAGTGAATATTTTAAATTTTATTATTAAGTACTTTTATAAACCATTTTATATTTATAATAATATTTTTTATGTGTATGTTTGGAGAACACAATTACTTATTTTTATAAAAACCAGGAGGTTTCAGCATTGAAAATTCCGACATACATAAATTGTTTAATTGAATGATTAATTGCGAGGTATTATTTTTAGCTGTCTCGAGGCTCGTGAATTAATGAGCGCTTATTGACAATGCATTTCTCATTAGCGAATGATCGCCGACGGAGGCGAGGAGGCCTGTGCTCGCGGGTACATACGTGCCGGGCTCTTCGGTTGTTTTCATTCAATTTGCCAAACATTTGATCGCTGCAGGCGCACCTCCCGGGCCTAGGAGATTCCAAACCCCGTCTGAGGTATTTGTCTTAATGAGAGCAGACGTCTACAATCTGTGGTTGTCGTTCATTATTAACGTACGAGATGTACGGATCAGATTCAACAAATATTACAGCGTTCATCATCTCATCGCCTTGTCCTGGTGTCCCCTGTCTCGCGCTGCTTCCGCATGAGTCAACCGGTCCAGACCCGTTCTATTTTCATATATATTTTTTATTGCTCCTCCCAGCTTAATCTGGGGCCACCCAACGGTGATCTTCCTTCCGGGGTAGCCAAAAAGATTCCTCTGGCATTCTCAGCACATGTCCAAGCCACCTTGTTTGTGATTTTTCTATATATCTAGGCCTTACATATGTCGGTACTTCTCACACTGTTACATTATAGTGTTATCATTTTTTATTATAATTGTGTAACGCCAACATATTTTATTCCTGAAATGATTCTATTGATGGCGCTAAAGGGTGTCTACCTTTGATTGACAGCTATGGAACTAATGTCAAAGACTGCTCAGAGGTGGCGCCAGCCATAGTTACAACCCACACACGAAAGATGTTTCTTATTATATCAAGTACTAAGAAAAAAAATATGAACCTATTTTTTTATGCATTAAGCTTCGAATTAGGTTCTATTCAAATTAGACTCAAATTGTATTACGTTACAATTCACCCTAAAACTCTGTCATTACTGGCATATACTTATAGAATTTTAATTGATGACTAAAACGATTATGATAAGTTTCATGAAACAAATGTTGAAATTGTTACATTTTCTATATATATATATAATAATTTTTTTTATTTAAAAAAATCGAAATGCTAACACACTAATATTTGAATTATTTATGCGTTAATACTTTATATGCTAAATGCTTGTCCTATGATAATAGGATTAACTTGTTGGTGTCCTGGAATGAGATCACCGACCACTGTATCACTAAGCGAGTCATAACCACTGCACCGACAAGCTATTTGTGTTGCTTTCTATACATTTTCTTATAATATTTTTATATTTAAATTTCCATTTTGTCTTTATTATAAATAAAATAATAAAAATAAAAAGGTTCGCAACACTTAAGTCCCACCAATTTGCAATATGGAGAAGTTCCATACAGCGCTCTGGGCCAAGTTTCCCTTGCAAACTATTTGCACAGCCGCGCGGGTGTGTGCGCGTGTGATGATGTGCGTGATTGCAAACCCTTCCCCTTCCAATTGGCAAAGCCAAATTAAACTTTTCAAGTGGTCCTCAAGAAGATCGAGGTGACTCACAAAGACCAGCTCAGCCGTCAATAATGAAAACATGCGTCAGGATAGCGGAGTGCACTGAGCGCCATAGAAAAGTAATCAGTCTGGTCGGTATATGTTGCAGACGTATTGAAATCATTAAACGTAAAGCAGCATTGTATTATTGTTAGATGCGGCCCTCTTAGCCCAGTGGATATAAATCACGCTTCTCACAAGGAGGGTCCGATGCACACATTATCGACACATAAATTTTTGTGATTTTTTCAAGCCTGGGTAATTGTCACTAAAAATGTGAGTCGCTGATATAAGTGTTGGGTCATTAAAGAGTTAAGCTACAGATACACATGCTAATTAGTGGCATGCCACTTAGTGGCATGCTCATAAATCAACCGGCGGTTGTATGGCTAGTGGCATGCTCGTTACTAGCAATGTGCGTACACACATGCCACTAATAAGCAAGGCCTAGAGAAGGTGGATACTGCGCATGCTCACGTGCCACTAAATAAGCATGTGTATCAGACGCCTTAAGGTTATTATTACGGTCGTTAGACATATTTAACTGTAAATGGTTACGGATATTTTATACGAACCGTATGTTTTCCGAGAAACGATTCTCGACGTCTCGTTGAAGTCGTTCTTAACGTCATCAGGAGAACGACCTGTACACGCTGAGGTATAGGGCGAACTGATTAATGTTTCCGAGGGCGTAAATTATATGCACATCGTTGTGGAGTGTTCACTTCTTCTACGATAGAGGTCGCCAGTGTGCAATATGTACTGATTACGTCGGCATCTCTCAAAGGTTGAATTAAGGTCGTGAGAATAGGGCACCAAATAACTGTCATATCTATTGAAATTGGAATGTTTGTATATTTCTATTGATAAGATTTTTGTCTTGTCAAATCCGATGACCTCTATCGTATAAGAAGTGAACACTCCACAATAAAGTGCATATAATTTACGCCCCCGGAAACATTATCATCCGCCATAAATCAGTCCGCCCTATACCTCCGCGGGTACAGGTCGTTCTCCTAATGACGTTGAATACGATTTTAACGAAACGTCGAGAATCGTTTCTCGGAAAAACATACGGTTTGTCTATCTATTTACTGTTAAAAAGTGTTGGATCATGTTACATAATTCACGTTTTACAAAAAAAGTTTTAGTCTTGGAAATCTGTGAAAAACTACTTAAAGAAAATATAAAACTCTAAATATAGGTTATGTAACAAAGACAATTTTTGATTTTTTTAAAGAAATATAATAAAAACTAATTTTTAATGAATATTATAATTCAATTCCGCCAGTTTGCGTAAAGCGCTAATATGACAGCCGTGTCGGCTTACTAGGCCATTCTCAAACAAACTGTTTGATAGTGGCCTATTAAGCCGAAACAGCTGTCATATTTATAATAACGCTTAACGCAAACTCGCAGAACTGCAAGATAATATTAATTATAATTTAATTTATTTGAAATTTCATTTAAAATAAACACGGAGTTCTACAAACTAAACTCAAAAACGATAAATAAACCACTATTGATATCAGCGACTGAAATATCATTTAGTTTTTCCTTTGAGAATTCACAATTCACTTTGAATAAAAGTAGTTAAAATTAAAAGCGGACACGCAAATGTTAGTATGTCTAGAAATGTAAAAATGGTTAAACAGGGAAAAATGTTTTAAAATTAGTGAAAAAAAATTGTTATAACTTTATCGATGTGATTGTTATTAGAGTTGTAAGTGCATATTTCTCTGAAGATTTACTCAAATTATGTATTTACAATGTAATTTATTAATCTTAATTTTTTTGCTTAGCATCAACTGGTTTCAGAATAATGTCTTTTTTTTGTCAGGTTTTAAATTTGTACAGTTGTGAATTGCCCCAGTGAAGGAATAAACGTTGTTCACAGCAACAGACGGAAACCATAAAACTCCTGGGTGCCAACAAACGATAATCTCAAGTAATCGCTTCAAATATTAAAAATGAAATAATAATTAAACTTAAAATAATAAACTTGTCAAGAAGAAATCAAATATCGTTAATTTTCAACAACACAATACTCAAATTTCTTTGACGAAAAATATAACTATGTGTAAGGGTACTCCTAAAGCATAAAGCTAAAACCATTTCTAAAAAGATGGGGCAATTTTTGATAATGAGAGACAATTCATTTTAGGTAAATTACAACGATTCTTTAATCTCTGAATATGATAGATCCTGTGTATACATTTATAAATATTTAGTTTTTAGACGCTTTTGTGGAAAACATTTGGTCGATAGAGTGAGGAATGAACACATTAGAAGTAAATTTAATGCTGGCTGTAGTGTGGTGGATAGAATAAAGAAAGAAAAGGCTGAGATGATTTGGTCATGAACGTATGAACGAGGAAAGGATGGTTAAGAAAATATATGAGGCGAGTGTTGAAAGCAACAGGAATAGAGGGCGTCCGCGAAAGACCTGGCTTGACCAGATACAACAAGTGTTTAAGGATGGCCCCTTTAAAAGTCGCAACAATCGTAGAACTTGTATGAGAAGAAGTATGAATGTTGGCGAAGCAAAAGTGGTGTGCCAGGATAGAAGAATGTGGCGTTCTATCCTCTCTGCCTACCCCTGTGAGGAAACGGCGTGATGGTTAGTTAGTTAGTTTTTTTATTATATATTCTAGCATTATTTTGTTATATTTCGTTATTTTTCAAAAAAAATATTTAAAAAGCGTATATGCTTTATAGTCAAGAGAATATAATTTTAAACCGTAGAGAGCTTTTTAATATTGTCAAAAAGTAATTAAATTACATGGGCTGATACATAAGATACTTCACAATTTTAGTTTAGTTGTAAAGTCTTTTTTTTTTAAATTGAGTGAAAATGTAATGTTTACTTGACTTAATCCAGGTGCGAAAAACAACCATATTTTAATTCAATAATATCCATTACAGGAACGTAATTTAATATTTTTTCATTATTAAGTTTACTTTGTGTATTCTCTGAAATGTAAATAGAAGACCGAAAATATAACAAAATTTAATTTCAGCCTTTGTTAGCCGAGAGATAAGGCTAAAACAATACCCCCGACCGAGACTTGTTGCCAAAACGTTCCCTTAATTATAATTAGCTAAAGTGTTCTAGGTGTGTGTGGGGAAACGAGTCATTAATAGAATCATACTAATATTTGAGCTCTACGATGAAAAATGAAAGCATTTGGACTGTAACGCAAAAATACATTAAGTTATTTCATTAAATTATCATCAATATCTTACTCATAAAAATTAATAATGAATGTCAACAAATAAGTAAAAAAAAGTCACGCAATAAAAATATGTAATATTTTAAAAATAGTTACTATCAAAATATAAATTATAAGAAAACCAACTGAATGCTTGAACTTTTTTTTATTAATTAAGAAGAATATTTACTTTGTAATATCATTAAAAAATATGTTACACGTTCACAGTTATATTATAAAGCTCACAAAGTGGAGCAATTTTTTAATTAACTAAAACATCGCTGGTTTGTTAATTTTTTAATTAGTTTGTGTAGTTTTAGGAAGACAAATATTTTTAAAATATGTGGAATTAAATAAATACCTTTACATACTAAAATGTCATAAAAAAGATATGAAAAAACTGCTGAATTTCGTTTGCATTGCCAGATGAACGCCTTAACAATAATTCCGTTGTCGTAAATTTTTTAATGCTAATGTGGTCATCCTCCTCACGCTACTTAAACTCATATGATTGCAAGCGGCGCGGGGAGGCGTCCACACAAAACCGCTTCACTGTCATCAAAATCAATTTTTCGGGAGTAGGTATTCCTTTTTTAAACACGAAGTTCTGTTTAAAATTTGTATGTTTCAATTTTGTATCAATTTGAGTGAAAAAAGTTAACAAGTTAACAAGTTTGAAATTCGTGGTATTCCGTGATCTGACCGTGCTCTTTCAAGACGAGTCTGACACTTCATATATTCGAAGAAACATCGGAATTAGTTATATTTGACTTATTTATTTCAAGAGTGAAAGTTATGATAGAATGAAACAACGATATAGTTATCACCGATGTTTGATGTCGGCGCGCTGACAATTAACATATACGTAAACATCTGTGGACAGACGCATATGTCAAAATTTAAACGTTATTTTGACAGTCAACAAATTCTTGATATTCGTACACACTAGTGATATAATTAGATAGAGCCTTTGCTTATAAGAAACCATAAATTTTGAAGAGTAAGTACAATGTATGTGGAGGTTTGACAATAATTCAAGTAATCAAATAGTAAGTTAACGTATGCGAGTCTGTGTGTGTGTGTATATGTGTGTGTATGTGTGTATGTGTGTGTGTGTGTATGTGTGTGTGTGTGAGTGTATGTGTGTTTGTGGGTGTGCATCATCACGCGCATGTGTGAGGGGAAATGTGTCATTTCACAATTTTACCCCTAACAGAGTTAGTAAACTGTTCAAAACTTAAACAAAAAATGTCGAGATCTGCAAAAGCCATATTATGTGTATCACGAATACTGTTAATTGTCGAGTTTTTGCCGTAGTTTGTTCATTAATGGTCCAAGTGCATAAAGTCTTGTGTTCTTGTTCGTTTCTGTGAATTTTTAAAACTCAGAGGAGTTCAGTTCAAACTGTAAAGATATTTCACATTATTTATCGTTTGTCTGTCTTCAAGGCTTCTTATATTATGTAGTTGTTTCGGCATTTTTTTCTTCCAAGCTTTCATTTATTTTCAGCGATTATTCGATATTCAATGAATTTACACGAGAATATGAAATTAATACACACATACACATGGAATTAAATTTTAGCGAAGCTAGGTAGTAAAGCTAGAACTAAAGAATAAACTACAGCACGACTCGAATAATAATACATTTTTGTTGAACAAAATCACTAATGAACAAATTTAATTAGAGATCTTTTGAACAGTTATTTCCGAATTATCTGTGTTGTTCATGAAATATTTCCTTGTTGTGTAACTCATTTATTTAATTAAATTGTGCCAAATATTTTTGAGTTTATGATTTCAGAATTTATTTCGGTGTAGTGATATTTGGTATTTTAATGAATTGTTTATATGATTTATTTATACGAGTGTAAACGATTATATAAACGGTTGTATTCGCCATGTGGTCGGTCCTCACTAGGTAGTGGAGGCGTTGAGGTAAATATTTTGCACGTACTTACTTACTCACTTACCACCACGCCGTTTCCCCGTGGAGGTAAGCAGAGACGTCTTCCGCGGTCACCCTCTCTTTCTGGCACCGTCAAACACGCGTTGTATATCTTTCATACCATTATTTCCTCATTCATTTACTCAAGATGCCCAAACTACCCTGACTGAATCTTTTTTTATTTCTATTAATTATGCTGAGATCAGCTTAACATTCACTCCTAATATCTTCATTCTTTACTCTATCATAAATGAATTTTGCACTTTGTATATATTTATGTTATATTATACTAAATGTAAAAATTGTAGACAAAAAGTCTTAAAAATGATGCGAAGGTATACTCATTGGGAATTTTTATCGTAATTTATAACGCAGATGGCCTCCCAGAGTTTTGAAATGGAGACCTTGGGAGAATAAAAGAGGCATCGGAAGACCTCAAAAGAGATAGGCCGAAGATTTAGCCGATGTGGGGGGAAAGAAATGGCTACAATTAGCAAACTACAAGGAAGGATGGAAGGGTATGGAAAAGATCTATATCCAGCAGTGGAGAGATGAAGGCTGAAGAGAAAGAAGAAGAAAATGCAGTTTTAAGACAGTCAATACAATAAGAAAAATGAAATTTATTTTGGAAAAGGCGAAATAAATTCGACAGATTTTATACAATCTGGTATTTATTTTAATTAATGAAAATAAATCATAGAAGTCTCACAGAGACGAATCTATTTATGTAGGAAACGTGTAAGAAAGTCTTTATAGGATAGTATGGGGCTTATGACCTCTGCAACGTTCACCAATTCCACCGTTAGAATATCCACATAAAAAAGTTGTATATGTATTCTTCCATTCTAGTTCAAATGGATACGCTAGAGATATTAATGGTCCTTTTCATGACAGATTATACATAAATTTTCTGTATATTTTTAAGTGGAATATTAATTAAACAATATTCTTTTTATTGCATATATGATATTCTTTCGAATTATTCCGAATTCCGAAATATACACTAGAATACCTGAAAGTGAATATTTTAAATTTTATCATTAAGTACTTTTATAAACCATTTTATATTTATAATAATATTTTTTATATGTATGTTTGGAGAACACAATTACTTATTTTTATAGAAACCAGGAGGTTTCAGCATTGAAAATTCCGACATACATAAATTGTTTAATTGAATGATTAATTGCGAGGTATTATTTTTAGTTGTCTCGAGGCTCGTGAATTAATGAGCGCTTATTGACAATGCATTTCTCATTAGCGAATGATCGCCGACGGAGGCGAGGAGGCCTGTGCTCGCGGGTACATACGTGCCGGGCTCTTCGGTTGTTTTCATTCAATTTGCCAAACATTTGATCGCTGCAGGCGTACCTCCCGGGCCTAGGAGATTCCAAACCCCGTCTGAGGTATTTGTCTTAATGAGAGCAGATGTCTACAATCTGTGGTTGTCGTTCATTATTAACGTACGAGATGTACGGATCAGATTCAACGAATATTACAGCGTTCA
>JADDOH010005655.1:0-10135 GCA_016648135.1 Agrypnia vestita
AAGAATGGTCTCGGGTTCGACACCCCAGACAGAGACGGAAGAAGCGCCGACAGTGAAAGCTAACCCCTGTACCGTAAACTTTACATGTTTTCCCACAGGTGTTGTTTGCATGTTGGATCCGTACTGACCATAACAGGGGCGAATTAATTTGCCAAATAACCCTTCTCTGCATGTGTGTGAACTTCCAGGGATCGCGCGGCCCGTGTGCTCGACGCCGAACTTAATTATTCATTTCTATTTATTTATTTAATTGATGATTCATTAATTAATTAGGTATTTATTTGTCTATTCAGATGCCGCGTCCCAGTTATATATAGTCAGGCGGCGTTTCGATAGCATCATCATCATCAACCATCATCATCAGTGTCCCATTTATATAATTGTCAGGAGACGTTCAATAGTACCATCATCATCATCTTCATTAGCGGTGTTCCAGTCATATATAGTCAGGAGGCGTTCCGATAGTATCATCACCATCATTAGCAGTGTCCCAGTTGTATATCGTCAGGAGACGTTTCAATAGTATCATCATCATCATCTTCATTAGCGGTGTTCCAGTCACATATCGTCAGGAGGTGTTTCAATAGTATCATCATCATCATCTTCATTAGCGGTGTTCCAGTCATACATAGTCAGGAGGCGTTCCGATAGTATCATCACCATCATTAGCAGTGTCCCAGTTGTATATCGTCAGGAGACGTTTCAATAGTATCATCATCATCATCATCATTAGCGGTGTCCCAGTCATATATAGTCAGGAGGCGTTCCGATAGTATCATCATCATCATTAGCGGTGTCTCCGATATATATATCGTCAGGAAACGTTACGATAGTATCATCATCATCATCATCATCACTAGCGGCGGTTCAGCTAAATATCATCAGGTGACGTTTCGATAGTGACAACATCATCTTCATCAGTGATGGCAGGGTTCCAGTTACACATCAGTCGGAGATAATTAGGCAGATCCCATCATCATCGATTGCAGGATTCTAGCTGTACACCATTTGGAGAAAATACACCGACATCCCTGGCCAGGGGCTAGGCATATCCCTACTGTCCAGATCCACCTTTCCATCTACTAATACGAGGGGTCATGGCCTCGTGAAACCACATGGCAACCAACCATTACCAGTATTTATTTATGTATTGTATATGTATGTATATGTATGTATATTATATTTTATTAGTATGTATCTATTCGTACGTAGTGTATGAGGGGGCTCTTCACGGGTGGCACAACACCCGTGCGGATGTCTTCCCTCGTCTGGAATGGAGTGAACGTATTGATGCATATCAGATTATAATAAGTACTACCTGGGAGGGTGGTTGCAGTCACTGTAGTGTCGCGAATGGCCAATGGGCTGCAGTTGCTCACAGGCGAGGGTTGGGGAGCCTAGGAAACTCCCCCGCCCCACTCGCATATTTTTGACTTGACAGGTGGCCCGGGACCATCTTTACAGTAGCTTCAGTATATATACCGTAGTTTAACTTAGTTTAACCTGGAGGAGTTGGAATTCGGGGGGGCAAACTGGCTCTGAGCCCGGACGCCAGACACTGACGCGAGGGATGGTGCGGTACTTTGCACAGAAGAGGCCCAACATGAAAAGGCGCATCCAGGCTCAGGTCAACGTATCCGGAACTCGTGTCGGGAGAAGGAAGATGGGATCAGTCACCGATGAGCCTTTGGGTATGGAGGGGCCGAATTTAAAGCAACCACATTTTCTGCGTACACATACACTTACACATACCTTCTACAAACCCCTTATCCATTAGAACCCAACGTACCACTAGAATGAGACATAGGGCCAGATACAGGTGACGGAACTTAGGCCGGCTAGTAAATAAACGTAACAATGTACTTGATATAAAGATAATGCAGAGTAAATATAAAAGATCGTAGGGAATAAGCACAGCGAGATAACGGCGGAAGATAAAATTATTAATCAGCGAGGGCGTCGAAGACGGAATCATCCATAGGAGCGGCTACGAAGGACTCGAGGGCTTTCAGGGGGTCTATGTACTCTATATGTGCATGCGCATGTGATAACGGCACGTTACTAACCTTTCCAGTGGATGGCGGTCGATCCCATACAGGTAGGACAATGGGGAATCGAGCGGAGAGGGCATGGAAGCAGAGGATCGCGCACTCTGGAAGCGCAGCTACACCAGATGCAGTGGTTTTAGTCCGTAGGAATGATAGGTAAATAATATAGGGCCACGGAACATAGTATGTTTAGCAATTGCACCGTAGGGCTTAATTGACGTGCTAGGTAGTATTGTTTGCGTTTTCCATGAACATTCACGAACTTCATACCCCAGTATTTAATTTTAGTAAAGCTTGCGATAGGGTTACCACTAAACCAATTCATCCCCTATAGTTCGAAACAAAAAATTACACAACGTGAACTGGGGAGGTCTTGAATAAAGCGAGGGTGTTTGGAAATACTACGTTAAAAACCGTAGAGCCTTCACCCGACGTAGATAGATAGCTTGTTTGCCTCTAACAAGGCGTAAACTCAGTTAGGAATAGGATCGAGCTGTAAGGTGAAGAAGAGGAGCCATCACAACAGTGTGCATCCAGGAAGTTCCATTGTTGGCAATGCAATATAAAAATTCAATATGTTTTCGGTCCTAGTAAGAAATTTGCTGGTCCAAGTGAGACAATTAGCGTTATGTGTTTCTCACAAAATTGAAGATTGTGACCAAACATGATTAAATTTAAAGTTCATTTTCACATTGTGCATCCAGCAAGGTTCACTGCTGGCAATGCAATAAAAAAATTCAATATTTTTTACGGTCCTAGTTAGAAATTTGCTGGTCCATGTGAGAAAAATTGCGTTTTGTGTTTCTCACAAAATTGAAGATTGTGACCAAACGCTATTATATTTAAAGTTCATTTTTACAGTGTGCATCCAGCAAGGTCTATTGCTGGCAATGCAATAAAAAAGTTCAATATTTTCTGCGCTCCTAGTAAGAAATTTGCTGGTCCAAGTGAGAAAATTAGCGTTATGTGTTTCTCACAAAATTGAAGATTGTGACCAAAGGCGATGAAATTTAAACTTAATTTTCACAGTGTGCATCCAGCAAGTTCCTTTGCTGGCAATGTAATAAAAAAATTCAATATTTTTTGCTGTCCTAGTAAGAAATTTGCTGGTCCAAGTGAGAAAATTAGCGTTATGTGTTTCTCACAAAATTGAAGATTGTGACCAAGCACGATGAAATTTAAAGATTACTTTCACAGTGTGCATCTAGCAACATCCTTTGCTGGCAATGCAATAAAAAAATTCAATATTTTTTGCGGTCCTAGAAAGAAATTTGCTGGTCCAAGTGAGAAAATTAGCGTTATGTGTTTCTCACAAAATTGAAGATTGTGACAGAGCACGATGAAATTTAAAGTTTATTTTCACAGTGTGCATCCAGCAACATCCATTGCTGGCAATGCAATAAAAAAATTCAATATTTTTTGCGGTCCTAGTAAGAAATTTGCTGGTCCAAGTGAGAAAATGAGCGTTATGTGTTTCTCACAAAATTGAAGATTGTGACCAAACACGATTAAATTTAAAGTTCATTTTCACAGTGTGCATCCAGGAAGTTCCATTGTTGGCAATGCAATAAAAAAATTCAATATGTTTTCGGTCCTATTAAGAAATTTGCTGGTCCAAGTGAGACAATTAGCGTTATGTGTTTCTCACAAAATTGAAGATTGTGACCAAACATGATTAAATTTAAAGTTCATTTTCACATTGTGCATCCAGCAAGGTTCACTGCTGGCAATGCAATAAAAAAATTCAATATTTTTTACGGTCCTAGTTAGAAATTTGCTGGTCCATGTGAGACAATTAGCGTTATGTGTTTCTCACAAAATTGAAGATTGTGACCAAAGGCGATGAAATTTAAACTTCATTTTCACAGTGTGCATCCAGCAAGTTCCTTTGCTGGCAATGCAATAAAAAAATTCAATATTTTTTTCGGTCCTAGTAAGAAATTTCCTGGTCCAAGTGAGAAATTTAGCGTTATGTGTTTCTCACAAAATTGAAGATTGTGACCAAACACCATGAAATTTAAGCTTCCTTTACACAGTGTGCATCCAGCTAAGTCTATTGCTGGCAATGCAATAAAAAAGTTCAATATTTTTTCGGACCTAGTAAGAAATTTGCTGTTCCAAGTGAGACAATTAGCGTTATGTGTTTCTCACAATATTGAAGATTGTGACCAAAGGCGATGAAATTAAAACTTCATTTTCACAGTGTGCATTCAGCAAGTTCCTTTGCTGGCAATGCAATAAAAAAATTCAATATTTTTTGCGGTCCTAGTAAGAAATTTGCTGGTCCAAGTGAGACAATTAGCGTTATGTGTTTCTCACAAAATTGAAGATTGTGACAGAGCACGATGAAATTTAAAGTGTTTTTTCACAGTGTGCATCCAGAAATATGCATTGCTGGCAATGCAATAAAAAAATTCAATATTTTTTGCGGTCCTAGAAAGAAATTTGCTGTTCCAAGTGAGAAAATTAGCGTTATGTGTTTCTCACAAAATTGAAGATTGTGACAGAGCACGATGAAATTTAAAGTTTACTTCACAGTGTGCATCTAGCAACATCCTTTGCTGGCAATGCAATAAAAAAATTCAATATTTTTTCGGTCCTAGTAAGAAATTTGCTGGTCCAAGTGAGACAATTAGCGTTATATGTTTCTCACAAAATTGAAGATTGTGACCAAGCACGATGAAATTTAAAGATTACTTTCACAGTGTGCATCCAGAAATTTCCTTTGCTGGCAATGCAATAAAAAAATTCAATATTTTTTGCGGTCCTAGTAAGAAATTTGCTGGTCCAAGTGAGAAAATGAGCGTTATGTGTTTCTCACAAAATTGAAGATTGTGACCAAACACGATTAAATTTAAAGTTCATTTTCACAGTGTGATGAATCACCTGTTTCTATAGATTTTATTTTTATTTTATTATTTTTATTTTGAACTCTAAGATGATTTAAATGCTACGTGGGAAAAAATTGAGCTAAATCCACCTGGCGGAGAATTGGGGCTACAAAAATTTGGGGATGATGATATTGGGAGGGAGTTAGTAGCGATTGATCGGATATAGGTTACGGGCAGTTACTAATCAATTCTTATAAATCATATTAATCTTGTGGTAAAGCCGTGTTTGGTACAAATGGTTGACGATCGATGCGGTCCGAGCGGTCCACATGTGCTTCCCATAAAAAAATGCTGAACACGGTTTTCAGAGATTTGGGGCGCGGTTATTGCGTTTTGAGTCGTTAAAAAACCGATTAACGTCTACTCTAAGGTGACGATGATATTGACAGTTCCTCGAGTGGATTCCCGTGCAACAGAGATGCATAGATATAAGCGAAAGTAAGGAAGGCAGGTCGAATCGGGGGATCACGAGAGGAAAACGCCCATAAATAATTTATAGGAATTGGCCGTGAAGCACGGATTAAAACGTATACGATGTACCAGAGGGGTGACCTTAACTGAGCGGATAATGATTCATTTTCGTTTCGCGGGAGTCGAATAACGTAGGCGGATAGAAAAGTTAACTATAATTCTATTATATTTATCTGTAGACTAACGCTCTTCAGGCTTTTACAACAGATAGGTAATTGCGCAATGACGGTATATACAGTTAGGAAAGAGATAACGATAACGTGTAAGCATATTAATGGCACGACAAGAAAATAATATACTCAAATATAGATACAATATATTAACTATGTAATCACTACAAACCTGTCCGACATTAGCGTAGTCTCATCAGAACGGATAACGTGTATGCGATTGGCTATTCTAGCTCAGATTTCGCCGGGTTTGGTAGTAATAACCCACAAAACATAATTGAACAAGTGTATCCAGATAAGAATATTGTAAATAAAATAATATGAATTTGCGGCCCATATACACATGAAATAAAAGGATAAAGCGTATGGGGATCTTATAGATGGATGGATAAATGAAACAAATATAATTGGGAGTAAATGTAATATAACGCGAAGAAGCAAGCATATAAGTACCAAAAACATAGGAGAACATAGTGTGATAGAAATTCGAAGACGGGAGGAACAATAATGTGAAGTGGAACGGATATAGCAAGAGCATGTAGTAATGATAAACGTACAAATACAGACAACTACTTGAGACCGATTCGACAGATACTAGCAATCTTTCAACACACCTCTAAGAACATGGTGAGCGGTATATAGTTATCAGCGGAGGCGTCCAGTGCCTTGGCAATAAATGAGCACTGAATTAATCCGACGCCTTGCTTGCGGCACTGGAGGTTTATTTACTTATTTGTTTTATTTGTTTTCATTTATTGGGTTTCTTACAGCCATATAATTAATCAATCTTTGAAGAAAAGACAATAATTGCTGCACAGAGTTTTGGGCCAATTACGCGAAAACACATACATACAATCGATAAAAGAATAATAAAAACATGTCCAATAGTGGGTTGTGTGAGTGTGTATCTGTGTGTTTATTTATTTATTTATTTATTTTGTTTTGGGAAAATAAATTAAAAGCAAAACGATCTTAAAAATCTTCCACTGAATTTAAAAATTTACTTTAACTTACATTAATAGTTTATTGTGTTATAGCGAATAGTACTCTTCCAGTATTATATTGTTCGAGAATATTCACTGTCTATGAAACATAGTTATTTTGTGGATCAATCTTACTGCCAATAAAAATAATAATAAATGGTTACAAATTATGTTTAAATTCCGCAACGGAGGGACCTAATACGTCCCTGTGCGCGGAGAGCCGCGGGCATAAGACAGGATTCATTGGGTGATCCACGAGAAAAGATCGCCCAAAATTAATTTAAAATTAGGTATAGTACCTTTGAACGATTGTTATATCTAGGTATGCAGTGTGCACGTGGTGAATATATGGAAATTGATCCCATGATATAGCGGCCAAGAAACGTTAAATTTCCGATAAAGACGAGTGAAAATACGAGGGAACGGGACATGATAATGGTAGATAGTGAAGAAACATCAACTATGATTAGGGGAGTACCCGATAGATTGTGGTTACGGTTGATCAAACGACAATATGGACTGAACTTAGAAATTAAATATTAAAAATTAATTATCGCGCTTGTGAAGCGAATTTAAATCGTCTGAAGCCACTGGGTCCGTCCCAAAACAGGCACAGGGACGGAGACAGAGACGGCAACAGAAGGTGGGATCAACTGACATATCCAAGGGGAGATATGGTTTTTTTTTGCCAAACTGAATCTTAGGAACAAAGGTTTGGTTTCAAGGAAAGTAGGATATTGAAAATCCTGGAAACACACGACTTAGGACCTTTGGCTGCTAGGGGGGTTTTAAAATGTCAAGACACAGCAGAATTCAGGCAGTTGGTGTGAACGTCTACGGGAGTGTGAAATCCGCGTCGGTTGTTTTTTTGAGTGAAAGTTACCGTCGACTTAGAGTGTCCCAGTGGTTGAAAATTATAGTTTAATTTCAAGTGAAAGTTGTGTACGGGTAAATATACTCTTCGACATTGTTTATTGCTCACGTTAAAAGAAAAGGGGGGTACGGGTTTGATTTTATTTTATAAAGGGTAATTAATTTGGCATATTATAACTTCGGAAATTACTGCGCTTTATTGAGTTGATTAGTCCGGCATATATAGAACTGATATTTGCAGATCTCCGGAAACTAGCTGTGCGTTATAAAGATACCTATTTTATGCTAAACACGCGGGAAATTGTTAATAAATCTTGTAAAAATACCTATCTTATGCTAAATACGCGAGGTCCTGTTAAAAGGGTTTTAACTCAGAGTACGGGTTTGATTTTATTTTATAAAGGTAATTAATCTGGCATATCGGAACTTCGGAAATCACTATGTTCTATAAAGTTAATTATTTTTGTCGTATTACTAGGTTCACAGAATAATATTCGCAGAATTTCAGGAAAAGGTAGAGTTCAAATTTAGTTAAATTTTCGTTTTACTAAGTATAGTATTGGCGGATCTCTGGAAACGAGCTGTGCGTTATAAAGATACCTATTTTACGCTAATCACGCGGGAAGCTGTTAAAAGATAAAGGAGTTGTTACTAACAGATTCGATTTTAAATAAGTCTTATAAAATACCTATCTTTGCTAAATACGCGAGGTCTCATTTTAATTTTACATTTGTAAGGCATATAATATTTCGTTATATGAAATGTTTCGATTAGACCGGGTTTATTTTAGTTATCGAAAGAATATTTAGTTTATTTTAATAATTTTTTTTTTGTTTATGGTTAATAGTAAGAGTCCGTTAAAATTATAGCGAATAAATTCTGGGATTAAAAATACGTCTAGTGAAAAATATATAGCTGATCTCGCGGGGTATCAGGTTCAGCCCATAATAATCTAGATTTTCATTTCGTTTAAAATTATATAGAGTAATTCCGTGAGAATCGGGGTTTATTTACAATTTCACAGATGTATAAATTCCATTATTCTAGAAAATTATATAAAATAATCTCGTGAGAATCGGGACTTATTTACAATTTTACAGATGTATGAAATTTCATTATTCTAAAAAATTATATAAAATAAACTCGTGGGGGTCGGGGTTTATTTACGGTTTTACAGAAGTACAAGTTTCACTATTTTATAAAGTATATAAAATTGCTTCCGTTCGGCCCGGGTTATCTTATATTATGTAGGAAAACATAGGTCCCGCGCTATTAAAACATATAAAAACGTAAATCTCGCGTATAAAAACGCGTATAAAAAAGGAACGTATATCATGTATTCAAACATATAAAAACTTCTAGTACATTGTTTCGATAGACCGGGGTTGTATTATACTTATAAAGATGTTGTAGGGCCTCGTTATATTGAAAATATATATAAACCGCCTGGGGCCGGGTCTCCTTATTTATAAACTATATAAGATTTCGTTACATTTAGTTATATAAAATGCTATCGTTCGGGAATTCGCGTTCATTTTAAGCATATATAAATATAGGGTCCCGTTTTAAACAATGTTAGTGTTTCGGTTAGAATTCGCGCCTTCATTTAGTAAATATGAAACATGTAGATTTCAATTGGAACTATTTTAAAATGTTTCGTTTAGAAATTCGCGTCTTGTATTATAAATGTGAAAATTATAGTATTCATTTTGAGCTAAAACGTGTGAACATAGAAACACTACAGCTTTGACCGCTATTTTGTTTACTATGCCTAGGACATTCTTGCGGAGTATTAGACTTGATGGTAAAATTTAAACTCTTACTCTGTTTAAAATATACGTAGTGCCTCCGCCTAGATTGGCTTCGCGATATACTTTATGAAATTTGTAAGTCCCGCTGTCCTAAAATTATATAAAATTACCTTCGTGTAGATCGGGTTATATCATATTCCTCGTGGAACGCGTAAACCTCGTTGTCCTGAAACTAAATAAGGATGTTTCATCTAGACCGGGTTCATTTTACATTTTAGGAAGAATATAAGTCCCGCGTCTTTCACTACATAAAATGGATTTGGTATGATTGGGGTTGTTTATACTTGTAGAAATTACAGAATCCCGTTATTCTTAAACTATATTAAAATGATAAATTATATTAAAATGATTTAAACTATATTAAAATTTGCCGGAGAGTGGATATCAAATATTCGAGATGATAATAAAATTATATTAAGAATAATATAATTTTATTATCAATGCACAAGCTTGGCAATGAACTACCTACATATGTCGACATTTTAAATCTATCTCTCTCAAAATTTAAAAAATCATTATATGATCAGTTCTTTTCAAAATATTAAATTTTTATATAATGTCTTAAATTTTTTATATATATCTGGCTATTCAAATTTAATATTGCTATATTATCGGTGAGTAAAAATTTCTGAGATCACTACTTTACACTTTTTTGCATATATACTTTTTTTACAAATATGTCTAACCTCATTATGTTTAAACTATGTATATATACTTTTTTACATTTATACCCTTTATTTTTCTTTTACATTTAATCGTTTGTTGTATTTTAATTATGTATAAACCTGCTACTTTACACTTTTGCATATATACTTTTTTTTTACATATATGTCTAACCTCATTATGTTTAAACTATGTATATATATACCTTTTTACATTTATACCTTT